>VUQH01080925.1:0-26449 GCA_015106775.1 Etroplus canarensis | reverse complement strand
GAGTGTCTGAGGCATACTGACGGGGAGGAAATTTTCTTTAAAACCTGTAGCCAGGTTGTCTCTGTCAGTGGTTCCATTAAGTCTCCTTCCCATTTTTGTTTAAGCTCAGCTAAACTGGACACTTTGTATTCATTAATCATTGTATACATCTTACCCATAATCTGTTTTGATTTGATCCAACAAAGAAGCAGGAGGACGTGAAGGGAAACACTCAGAATTAGATGAGACAAAACATCGAAGTTGTAAATACCTGAAAAACTGTGAGCTATTAAGATTAAACTTTTTGGACAAGCCAGCTGTCGAACGTTTTGTCCATAATTGAGGGTATAAAGAGATGATTTTTTGTTATTGGCCCCAATAACAAAAAATCAAGCCACATCTCCATAAGACTAAAGGCTCTTTTAAATTGATTCCAAATTTTTACTGTATGGATAATGACCGGGTTCTGTGTGTAGGATGGAATAGGTTGTTTAAGTGGTAGACTGGAGCACAGTAAGGCTGTAAGAGATGACTGTTGGATTGATATCCATGGTTAGATACCTGGCTATTCAGATTACAGAAGAAGGATTTTGTCAAAAAGATGGGGAGGGATTGGAACATGTGAAGGAATTTTGGAAGCACACACATCTTTATGGAGTTAACGTGTCCTCCTAGGGAGAGGAAGCATTTCAGCTTTGTTTATTGGTAGAATTTTCTTTAATTTTCTCTTTTGTGATCGGACCTGAATCTAAAACATTTTAATTAGTGTTGATAAATGTTCTCTTTTTTAGGTTTAGACGGAAGGCAAGTTTGCGCTCCCGAACAGGAAGGGTTGGGACTGGAATGGAAAGCCAGATTGCCCTCAGTGTTTTGGCTGAGAAACTGAAGAAGGAGGCCCAAAGAAAAGATGCACTAAATTCACCTTTGTCTGTTCGCACTGAAGGTCGCACAGGGGGCATTTGTATCACATCTACTTCACAGCCTTCACCTACTCCCAGCAATGAAAGCACTGATACGGCCTCTGAGATTGGCAGCGCCTTTAACTCCCCGCTGCGCTCTCCAGCTCGCTCCCAGGCTGCCACGCGCCCGTCCAGTCCAGTTGCATCCCATCTGTCTCGTGTTCTGTTTGGAGAAGATGAGATGCTGAGGCTAGACTCCAGACATAACCGTGCTGTACGAGAACTTGGTCCTTCTGTTAGTGTAGCCCTGCTGCATCTTCGGGAGGATGGAGTCATTTATGCACTCCCTCCATCTGGTGAGTACACAAGTTCCTTACTGTTGTGCATGTTATTTACATAGGTAGTTAAAAGCCCCTGCTGAAGTAATCCTTTGAATCTGAGTATATTAATCATTTTAGACCTGCGAAGTAAACAAATTTGTTACCTGTGCAGCAGATTTGGCTGCTGATGGCACAAAGCGGCCCTGCACTCCGGAGAAGGTAAAAGACAAAGAGCAGGCAGACAGAAAGGAAGGTGTGAATGAGGGAGATGAGGGACCGTCTGTAGAGGTGAAGAAAGAAGAGAGGAACACAGATGGGGCCGAGGTAAAACCAGGCAAGGAAAAACTGAACGCAATGGAAACCACTGTAGACAACAAGCCACCCGGGGATAAGTATTCACCTAAAGTAAGTTAAAAAAAATGACCTGTGTTAGTATGTACTGTACTACGTAAGCTGCTACCTGTATTTACCTGCCACACATTATTTTTATATCATAGTATAAATTTTGCTTGTGTTACCAATTGAGGAGCTGTTGCAGAAGCTGTATATTAGAGCACACAAAATGGCTCATTTTATTCTGTCTTTTGCAGGAGCTGCTTGCACTGCTCAAGTGTGTAGAGGCTGACATTGCCAATTATGAGGTGTCTCTAAAGGAAGAAGTGGAAAAGAGGAAGAAATACAAGGTAGGCTTTTGTTATTTGAAATGACATGACATTTATTTATTGGGACTTTTTATTTATTAAAATTCAAATCTCTTGATTTCATGTGCTCAGATTGATGATCAGAGGAGAACCCACAATTATGATGAGTTTATCTGCACCTTCATATCAATGCTGGCCCAAGAAGGTAAATGTGATCATGTTTTCTACTTTTAATCATAATTTATTTTGCCTTCCTTTGCTATCAAAGTTTTATATGTATGAGACAAATAGCACTTGAGTGTCCACTTTTATATCTACCAAGTAGTGAAGAAAGCTCAAGTCCACACAAAGACATAGAAATAAAATAAGTCTGGATCTGATCCAGAAGTAAATCTGGATTTTTTTTCTCATGAAATTTACAACAAATTTAGAACTAACAAGTAGTGAACCAAGCCTAATCCCATTTTCCCATCTTTTATTACGCTAAGTAATGTACAGTAATCATGAAAGAAATTCAGAACATTTGGCCACATCAGCTTGGGTCTCAAATTCATCCAGATCCTCCACTAAGCCCCATCGGGCTTTGGGTTAGGTTTGGGTATTCTATGGTTAGTGAGGGGTCAGGCTGAGGTAGAGAACAGGCAGGCCTTTGTAATGGGTTTCCGCTGGCATTATCCCATAAAGGTGTTGGCCCTGGTCTATGAGATATTGTCTTTCATAGGTAAAAAGCATCACAGTCCATGAATTCTCAGTAATAACTAACATTTTGTAAACGCTGAATCATACCACAGTTATGTATTTTTTTGTTTTACTTTTTTATTTATTTTTTTGGATGTCAATCCTACACCATGAAGTCACTAAGAATTTTTAGAAGGAAGGAAACCAGTGAGAAGGAAAATGTCACAGATGCATAGCTGTGTAGATAAATATGTTAATCTAATCAGAGTGCCACAGTTTTTTAACTGACTAATGTACAAAATGACTTCATTGATATTTATGTAACTTTTGCTCCTTTATTCACGTTGACTGCTTATCCTCTGTAGGCATGTTGGCCAGCCTTGTGGAGCAGAATATATCCGTGCGTCGTCGGCAGGGAGTGAGTATTGGCCGCTTGCACAAACAGAGGAAGCCTGATCGAAGGAAACGCTCACGACCTTATAAAGCCAAACGCCAATAAATGCACAATCATAACTTCAGTGAGTCTGAAGCAATCATCACAGAGAGAAAAGCAGCTGCACTCCAGATACATTCTCCTAGAGGCAGTTTGGTATTGTATTTTAGCCTGTTCTGCTCCATGTGTTAATATCTTTTGTCATTTTTGTATATAGCATTTTAAACTCTGTGTAAAATTTTTCACCTGTGCCATTGCTATTTACAGTCTGTAAAGGAAAAAAAAACACGTCCCAAGTGAAGCTGCTGAATGCTTTTTGATCTCTGCAGTTTTGTTGTCAGTACATAGTTTTTTCTTTAAAATTCTTCTGTATATTGTTAAATTTTTATAACCACAAGTCACTTTTCCTCAGTTATATTTCTCTCATGTTTTCACAGTGCCATTGAAGTATTGAATGTCTTTTATTCATTGTCAGCACTTCAGCATATCCAGTGTAGTAAATTCACTATATAACATAAAAATTGACTTTTAATCACAATGTATACAGACAAGTTTAATCTCAGTAAGTCATAGCCATCAGACAATGGCTGTACCAACAAACTCCAAGACTGATGCATCAAGTTTTTCTCTTCACTGGAATTTCTTTTCAACTTAACGTCCGTGGCTATGTGTGTACAGTCTTGAGGTCCTGCAAATTGAAAAAAAAAAATCAAGTTCTTGTTAATTTTGTAGATGAAATGGATCTCAAAGTGAGTGAATATTAAGTTGGATGTTTGCAGCTGTGTTTTGTACATATGTATCTGTTTGTTGGCCTGCCTATATGCTGAATTCAGTTCTTTGTACTTGCAAATTCATACTACAATAAAGTAGGATAAAATAATTCTTATTTCTTTTGAAATTGATTGGTATGATTTACTGGTCCATTTACTGGCATAAGATTCCATTTGCAATCCCCCCCCTCAAAGTTTTCTGTTATTAGGTTTATTGGCTTCATTTTCAGGTTTATCAGATAAATGCTGTAGTGACAGTTGGTGTACACTAGGGAGAGCAATCATTCAGAGACTACAGGGACCGTGCAGCTATGTGCCTGGACCAGTGGTTCTCAAATCTTTTGCCGCATGCCCCACTTCAAAAGCTGAAAAATTGCTCCTAGCCCAGACCCCACATTTTTTCTGAATATAAAAAAAAGATAAGTTAGATTGCAGTGAAATAAAGGTCAGCACAATGGCTTAAATTTTCTGCGGTTATTCACACCCCACCTGCAGTGGCTATCTCTCACTAGTGTGGCCTGATTCACGGTTCGGCAATCACTATTCTAGACTAAGCTTTAAGTAAAGCTGTTCAAAATAAATCTTAGGATCTACTTCAGTCAGACTCTGTTGTGGCACAATGGCTGTGATGTAAATGTGTATTCATATAAATATTTAATGTTGGGCTTGTTGCATCAGCATTTTCTGTTTGCTGGGACAAGCTCAGTGTTCTGCGGGGTTTTTTTGCATTTCATTATTAGGAAGATACTGAACACTACATTTTATTTTTACATTGTCCTAGTCAGTGAGCAGTCTTTGAAATATAAAAACCTAAATTACCATCATAAGTAAAACCATCCATCTTTAACATGGCAGGTATTTTGGCAGTTTGTATTTAGTTTTTGTTTCATTTGCTACTTGGCTTTACCTTAGGACATGTTTAAGCTTGTTTGTAATAATGACACTGACTTCATGGCAGAGCAGTGAAGCACATACAGTAACCTATGTGGGAGTGAGTTTTTAAAAAAATACGCCTCAGCCACACATTTTAAATGTAGCAGATGTTTGAGTTAAATGAAACCATGTTGTGGTGTTATGTCATTTGTTAAAGAGAGACTTCGAGGTGCAACTGGCTTCTTCACAGTAGCAGAGCAGTCATATATCTTTGCAAAACACTGTCACTGCTAGTATTTATAATAGCATAATTTTAAAGTTTTATGCTTGTAATTTCTTGTAAATGTGGGAATTTGGATGAAACACAATTTTACATTTATTTTAAGTCCATTATATGGAATAAAGTATTGAGCCACACCTCTTAATCATTGAATTCAAGTGTTTCATCAGTCCCATGGACACAAGTGTATAAAATCAAGCAGCTAGCCCTGCAGTTTGTCTTTAGAAACATTAGTGAAAGAATGAGTCATTTTAAAGAGTTCGCTGACTTCAAATGGTAATTTAATAGGATGCCACCATTGCAAGAAGTCAGTTCTTGAACTTTCCTCCCTTCCAGATATTACACAATCAAATGTATGTGGTATTATTGCAAAGTGAAAGCATTTAGGAACTATAGATACCCAGCCTCCTGGTCCTGGTCCCCTTAGTTCCAGTTAAGGGAAACCTTAATTTTTTTTAGCTTATCAAGACATTTTGGACAATTCTATGATTCCAACTTTGTGGAAAACATTTGGAGAGAGCCCTTTTCTTTTTCAGCATGTCTGTGTCCCTGTTGTCAAACCAAGGTCAATAAAGGTATGGCTGGATGAGTTTGGTGTGCAAAAACTTGACTGGCCCACAAAAAGCCCTGACTTCAAACTCATCGAACACATTTGGAATGAGCTAGAATGGAGATTGCAAGCCAGGCCCTCTCATCAGTGTCTGACTTTGCAAAGTCTCTTCTGGATAAATGACAAAAACTTCCACAGACACGTCCTAAAATCTTTTGGAAAGCCTTCCCAGAGCAGTGGAAGCTTTTATAGCTGCAAAGGGGGCACAAACTCTATAGTAATGCCTATGTATGTAGAATGAGATGCTATAAAAGCTCCAGTAGGTGTAATATGTAAGTATACCAACACTTTTGCCCATATAGTGTTCCTCCATTAGGCACTGTGAAGCCCCCACTGACAACAAACGTAAAGCAGAAATACAGAGGAAGAACTCTCACACTGAGCTGAAATGAAGGTAGAGCATATACATTAGGAACATAAAAAATAACATAATAAAGATAATACTCGTTGGACTAGACTGCACTCTGCCATCTCACTTTTACTTCCCCATTTGTCTCTTTTTAAATGCAAGGAGGACCAACAGTTTCAGAGGAGGGATCACATGCAATAACATGCAACAGCGACTGTACCACTACCCAAGTCCACAGCTGATAAGCTTTACAATTTGCATAGAGGGTGCGAAACATTATTCTTTGCTGAGGCTGCAATTACTCGATTATATCTCATCATTACAAGAGGTGGAGGTGGACTCTGGTCCACTTTTACTTCTGGGTACAACAAAGAGTTATTTTCATTATCTCTTCATTTTTAAATTGGTTATTTTGTCTGACTGTCCACAATCCCAAATATCAAAGAAGAGCAAGAAAACAAACAAGTTTACATGTGATAAGCCTCAGGGAATAGTTGCCCTTTTTGCTTAAATGACTTGAAAGATTAGCCTAAAATACTTGGCGATTAATTATCTGTTGGATGACAGTAATTGCTATAGCTCTAGAGAAATGTAATTAAATTACCAGTATAGCCAAATAATTAGTGGCTCACTATGGACTGCCTGTAGATCTATAGAGTTTTAACTGTATTTCATTTGACGTCAAGTACCAGTTGTTTATTTTCATTTCAATTAGTTATTATTTTTTGCTGAATAAAATTAGATCAAGTTCACATATGGCGTCTTCTTTGCATGATAGAGCTTTAACCTGCATTTGTGGAGGGCACAGCCAACTGTGCCCACAGATAATGATTTTGGGAACTGTTCTTGAGCAGTGGTTTCTATTACAGAAGCATGTCTGTGTGCAATGCAGTACTGCCTGAGGGCCCAAAAATCACCAGCTTCCAGTATGGGTTTTCAGCTGTGTTCCTCGCACACAAAGATGTCACCAGATTCTCAGAAGCTTTTGATGATATTATGCACTGTAGAAAATAGAATATTCAAAGACTTTGCAATTTTATGTTGAAGAACATTACTCTGAAATTGCTCACACCGCAGTTTCTTGTACAATGCTGAACCTCTTCACATCTGTACTTCTGAGAGTCTCTGTCTCTCTAAGGTGCTCTTTGTATAACCAATCACATTACTGGCCTGTTGCCAATTAACTTAATTCATTGCCACATGTTCCTCCCACTGTTTCTTTTTACTTTTCCTGCTTTTTGTTGCCTTCATCCCAACTTTTTTGAGCTGTGTTGCTGCCATTAAATTCTAGGTGAGCTCGTATTTTTCATGAAATAGAAAAATATCTCACTTTCTACATCTGATATGTTTTGAAATTCAGAATTCAAGAAATTCAAGAAGTTTATTTACCATTTGTGCACAACAGACAAACCATAAGAATTCTTGTGCTGAGCCCCAGAGTCAGCAGAACTAAACACAAGGCAGTGGATAAAAAGACAGTGGATAAAAAAAGACAATAGATAAAGGGCAATTAAAAAACTATAGATGAATAAATATTGAAACTGAAAAATGGAATAAAGAGAAAGAAAACCTACACACCTATAGAAATGCATTCTGCACACATCAAATATACCTACTATGAATTATAGAAAAAACTATACAGAAAAACTTTAAAGTGCTGCTAGTGGAACTTATTCATTCTATGTCTTTTTGTGAATAAAAGAATGGTTTATGAGATTTGCAAATCATAGTATTGTGTTATTTTCTATATTTCACACAGCATCCCAACCTTTTTAGGATTGGTTATATAGCCATAATATTAAGAGAATATTTGCAGTCATACCATTGGCAGGAAACTGCTTTGGTCCTATACTGGAAGGTTTTGGGTGGGTTTCAATTTTATATTTTCTTTTCTTTGCTTGTGTCAGTAGTCTCACAGAAACAGAATTGTAAAATGTAGTCAGATGTGATATTGTGTGGTCACATTTCAAGCGCAGAGCTCATTTTGTTTGGTGTCTTCATCATTTAGGTTACAAAACAAATGGTCTGTAAAGGAAAAGACAAGAACTGATTCAAGGATGGCTCAGTGATCTTCAGTCATGCGCCCTGGAGGTCTAAGGCCAGAGGTATATGTAGGGTAACCAGATCCCAACAAACTACATGTGGGACAAACACTGTGCTCGTGTAGGACAATGTGGGTAATTTTAGCAATCCTGGGAGAGAGTCTGAAATTTTTATATCTAACTTAACAATTAAAAACACAATGAAGTGTGCAGGTCACATAATTTGACACTTAGTATTTAATTTATTTAATTTGAATTACATTTTTAAACTCTCTTGCTAAGTAAATATAAAAAGGATGAAATAAAGTTGAAGCTTCTTGTTATGGCCTCATGCCATAGTCATTTAAACTCATGTACTTTTTCTGTTCCATTAACTGTTAACTGAGTGCAAACTGTTATTTCTGTCTGGTAATTATCTACGAGTTATAGATTTGCACACCTCTTTTGAGCCATACATGACAATGTTATAATTTTCTAGCTAATTTTGACAAACATATATACTTTTTCCTTTCACACAATATTTTCCCTCGTGTGAAACTGAAAAATAACTCTTGCAAAAAGTCCCAAACTCCTTTTCTTAGAATAAACTTTGGCTTAGTTTACTTTGTGGTACTTTCCATTATATTTACTGACATCTGATATTTATTGGCTTGCAGCTATAGTTTGATAGCAAAACTGATTAACCTGCACTTGACTATACTGAAACGCCTTCCATGCTTTCTTCACACGCACTGGGTAGAAGCCAGACTTTAGAAGAGTGCATATCCTGCAAATCAAATTGTGGGACATTGTCTCGATGTGCGGGAAAGGGATACAAGGACTTAAAAATGCTGTGCAGTCCAGCGTACAGAGGGACACCTAGTCACCCTAGCTTTATGGCGTTGTAGTGACTTGGGGCTTGAGCTAAGTGATCACTGTGAACGTGCACGTACGAGTCACACGAGTCACCACCCATTGCGTCAGCGCGCTCCCTCGCCCTCACCGTCAGCGCGCGTGCTCCGTGCGGGATGCTGAATTGTAGGTGATGATGGCGGAAGGGGAGCAACGCTGAGTTTCATCTGAGTTTTCACCACAGCTGTAGAACCATCTACAACATCGTTTCTCTCCGTCGAGACCTATCCCGAGGCGATGGGGAACGAGGCCAGTATGGAGGGGGAGGGACAGGCGGGACAGCCCGGCCCCGCCGTCCCTGCAGCAGGGGCTCCGGCTTCCATTTCAGCACCACCGGACTCTGGACAGCTCATCAAGCCCAGCAATGGAGCGCCAGCCGGAGGAAGTGGGGCTGCACCCGGGCCGGGGATTAACAGGTAGTAGCGATAGCTAGGCTGCTCCTCCACCAAAGTGTGGAGAGAAATCAGGGAGCCTACACGGCAGCGTGGTGCGTACCGTACATTAGTAGCCTACGATGTGCAGCGTAGATATAGGATCAACCGACTGCGCGTAGATAGACTTGAATGGGCACTTAATTATTTATTTCAATATCACTGTCAACACAATTCACCACCCCTTTTCAGACACATTTATGCTTTCTGGCAGCACCACCCTATTAGTCAATATCAGTTTTGGTTGAAGACAAAACGAATATGCAACGCTTCCGATGTGGAATCAGTAAATACAGCTTTCAGACGCCTCAAATAGACATTTCTACGCCCGTTTTCACGGTGTCTGTCCCGAGGCATCAGGAAGTGTCATGAATGAAAGAGCGACATTTTTCCTCTTGCTGAGGCAATGCCAAGTAAATATGAATGCCGATCTCAAAAATATTAATGTCCCCGTGGCTTCAGGTGATAAATAAATAATAAATGTAAATGATTCAAAGTGCACTGGCTCTCACGTTGAAGGGCTCAGTCGGTTCCATTACATGTTGATTTCTCCAGCATGCTTCGACATGAATACTAGTAAATAGAGAGTCATGAGAAATCACCTCCCACCTCGCAAGGAGACGTCTGTACGATGACAAAGCTACCCTGAGATATCGCCACCGTCATTGTGAGAACAGTATCAAAAAGCATTTCCCACAGCTGTCCCAGTTAACAGATCTCAGTCTCGAATCAATATGCATCTGGTGAAAATTGTTTTCCCCACTTTCCTGCACAGAAAAGGGTAATTTCCTCCGCAAGAGTGGTGTTGCATCTCCCAGACACTCAGCTCAGCCATGTTATGGCGTTATGGTGGTCTTATGTGACAGTATCACCTTCAGATTAGCAGGAACATACAGTATATTAAATCCCCACATGTCGGCTTACACTAGCAGCAATGCAGGCTAAGAAAATCTTTGCCTTTTCCAAAAGCCAGCACAAATCATTAGTGTGATCACATGTAGCAGCCTACAGGTCTGTATTTTCTGTGTGGGTGTGTGGGAGGGATTGCCCTTCCAACAAGATCTGATGTTGCCTTAATTATATAGTTCAACAGTTGTAGACCTGAATGCGCACATGCACATGAACAGACACAGCTGCATCTTGGATTTGCCACACCTGCTTACAGTCTGTGCTTGCATTTTAGCCAGACGTTCAGATCTGTGTACTGATTACTTCATGCAACACGCACTTGGAATAGTGCTGAATCTCAGTGTTTTCAGTGAGCTACTGCTTAACTTGCTTTATTACATAAAGGGGTCTAATGGTGGGTTTTAGGTCTGTTCTTCAAAAGAGTCCTATATACTTTTAATAATGTCCACTCCTCTTCATGTTTCTGTTTGGCAAAGCATTCACTGTTCACCCCGTCTATTCACTTTAGAACAGGTTTAAAGGCTCATAGCTCCCTTGTAACCTCATGATTCTTTTATGTCCTGATTTCTCTCTAGTATCCACCCTAAGGTATCTCATAAAATGATGGCTAGTGCTAAGAGACTGAATGTACTCAGAGACTGAGAGAGGCATTGTAAGTAATCGACAGAGAGAGAGAGAGAGAGAAAGAGAAAGACAGAGTATATCATATGGCTAATTTAAAGTCTTCTTAAGCTTGTGGCTGCACATTCAAACTGAATCTTGCCTTAACATATTCTTTTACAAAGAACTTTGTGAGCGTTTAAGAAATAATGAGACAACGGCTGGGTTGAGACTGTAGATAGGAGACTTTCATCTGAATTAAAATGAGTTGCACCATTTTATGAGTTTGCCTATTAATATGAATAAGGATATAATGTGCTGTGTATAGCTTTATTCAGAAGTAAGTTCCATATAGGACTTTTTGGTCTTCTTCAGACCATATTATATTTTATTTATTGCAGTCAGAGAACTATAACTATGCCCCTGTATGAGTCCACGAAGCTATGGGAGCCACCCCACCCTTCTGCTTCATAAAGCACCACAATAGTTTTCTTCTTTTATCATAACAGCTTTGACTAAGTGCAGAATCACCCTGACTTATTGACCATAACCGAAAAGCATTCTGACACAAGCTCCAAATATTTCCTGTTTACAACGATGTACTCAGTGCTCAGCTGCTGTAGTGTCTCATTATTTTCTGTCTAACAGCTCAATTAGTGGATAACTTTTACCGATATTACAGGGGAATTTGACCATTAATATCAGACCTTTATGAACCCAGACACAGGTGGAATTTATAAAACCAATCAGAATAATGGACACGCTCAAATAATGTACTAATAATAAACCTTCAGCAATGAAAGCACTGTACACTATGTAGTCTACACATTCCAAATGGTTATCATAACTCCAACAAATAATGTATAAACAGTTCCTATTCTTTATGATTTGAGATGGACGTTTGTATGATATCGTTAATACCAATGCCATCATAGATTCTGCTTTGGTTTAGTCTTCTTGTGATCTCTTATTAATTCCTGATCAGTTTTTGTCATGGGAAAAAAGTACGCACAGGTTTTCAGTATCAACACAATTGTTCTATTCTCTCTGTGACCGAACACATTATAGTAACAGAGTAGATTTTTAACAGTGTAGAACTGTCAGAAAAACATGCCAGCATAGCTAAAATGAATTTTTATGATGGGAGGCAAAAGATTCCATTAATTAAAAAAATAATTTTTGCACTTATTCTCAACTGGAACCAGTTTTTCATTCCCATCTCAATTAATGATGCTATTTCTTACAGAAAATGGGTGCCTACTAGAGTTGTTCAGTGATGGCAAAAATAATAATCACTGTCGTTTTTGTCAATAATGAGATCACAATTAACATGATTACTCACAGACTGGAAAAATGCTGGATTTATAAAATTTTTAAAAAGGAAGAAACTTGTCTTTTTAATTAAGTGGCTTTCCTTGAACTTTAGTTCTAATATAAGCAAATAACTGTAACCCTTTTTGGGTTTGCTGGGAGTTTTGACGTTTATGGAGAGGCAAAGTAAAGAAAAAAGATGTGCTGAAAGGCTAAATGAGATTATCATTGCAAAAAATAGGTTGTTTTTTTGCCTTGATCATCTTGTATTAATCACCTTTAGAAGCCAAAATTTTAATTTAAATGAAAATGTAATTAATTTGCACAGCCCCAGTGTCGACCTTTGATTGATTGGCGGCATGAAATATAAAAATAAGGCATACGCTCTTGTGAATTCTGTGTAACCATCTGCAGAATGTATTGTTACTGTTTCTTGGCTTTTTACTTTCATAGATTTCAGTAGCAAATTGCAGAAATGTTTTAATCTTTTATTGGTGAAGCTGACTAAAACCACATAGTCAAGTCAGATACATTCCTCTCCACTTTGTTTTAACACTTTAGATGGTTTGTTTCAAAGATATCAAGACTACTGTGTGACCAAACCTGAGCTTAGATGCCACATTGCATATTTTGGCAGCACAGATACTCTGCCTGGTTTAGTTACAACCACACACATTGGATGCAATTTGCCATCAGAGTAACAATTGCCATAACATGAAAAACTGCACAGTTTGTTCACTGCCTTTGGAAGAAAATTTGGAAGACAGTTTTTGTTGGACTGTTTGATGTATTGAGGCGTGTTTGGCATTTATGATGTGAGGCATTGCAGAGTAAAGTTTAAAGTTTCATCACTACAGCTACTACTTTTACATTTGACCAACATGATGGGGAATATATTGGCTCTACAGTCAGCTTTCCATGACTTGGCTGCTCTTATTTTTTCTTAGGGCAACCAAACTTGTCTGATGTTAAAGTATAAAATGTGTGTAAATAATGGAAACGAGATGTGTTGTACCTTCTAATGCTACTGTCAAACTCTGTTGCAAACATTGTAATAATTAGTTTAATGTACTTTGCAACACTGATTTGAGTCTCTTTGTCACAGCCTTTATTGCAGGTTTGACTAACTGAAAAAATTATTGACATTAATTGTACTTCTGATGTCTTTTCTGATAGCTAATGGCATCAACTAATTGCTACTTTTCTTCATTTTCATAATTTTTGACAGAAATTACTAATGTGTCAACCTCCCTTTGTTCCTCTTTAACCCCGATGATTCATTTTAAATACAGAAACACTCTTGTCTAGTGTCCAGCAGCCACTGCATGACAAAATTAAATCAGTCCTGCTGAATAATTATGAAGCTGTAAGTGTTTCCTTCTGGGAAATAAACATAACCTTGTTACATTTTTTCCGGCACTGGTTGAAAATCAAGTGCAGCAGTTGTTGATGCTTCATCCATGAGCAGATACTTAATGGTGGATTAATACTTAAGGATTTACACGCTATGTGATACCTTAAACATGCTTTTAGACATTCAAATCAAATGATGCAATTGAACATGTTCTGCTCTCATTTATCCACTACCTTTCTACTTTGACCTTTAAATATCACTAAATGGGAGACAAAAGACAGAAGCCTTAGCTACAGTTCCATTTCAATGGACAGAGGGTTCAAATAAATTAGAAACATACAACAATCACAAATATTAAAACTGCCTGTCCGATATTGTGTAAGTCCTGCTTGTGCTATCAAAACAACTCTGACTTGGACATGGGACTTCTCCAGCTGTCTTGTTGTATCTGATAATAGGACATTAGCAGGAATTCCCTTGGGTCTTGTCAGTTGCAGGGTGTGGCTATGCACACTTGTGATCTGTGGAGTTCCTGTGAGAACGGTACATTGCAACTAGACGGTTAATGTTACCAACTTCACCTCTCAGTGGTTTTAATGTTGTGGCTGATTGATGTGTTGCGTCTCTATTATATGGATTCTGAAACATCCATTGTCTTCTCCTTATCTCATCTTATCTCGTGGGAGGCTTGAGTCTGGAGTCTAACCCAGTTGAGTGCACCCTGCATGGGTTGCCAGTCTGTCACAAAGATAACATATACAGATGCATCTCAAAAAGTTAGAATATCATGAAAAAGTTCAATATTTTTTGTCACTCATTTCAGGAAGTGAAACCCATATATTATATAGAGTCATTAATATTTCAAGCCTTTATTTCTTGAAATTTTGATGATTATGGCTTACAAATCATGAAAACACAAAATTCAGTGTCTCAGAAAATTAGAATATTATATAAGATCAATAAAAAAAAGGATGTTTTAAACAGAAATGTGAGGCTTCTGAAAAATATGTTCATTCATCAATTCATTTCATTTCTATGTACTCAGTACTTGGTTGGCATGGAGGTAATCATCCTGTAGCACTACTCAGGTGTAATGGAAGCCCAGGTTGCTTTGATAGCGGCCTTCAGGCGATCTGCATTGTTGGGTCCAGTGTCTTTCTTCTTCTTCTTGAAAATACCCCGTAGATTCTCTATGGGGTTCAGTTCAGGCAAGTTTGCTGGCCAATCAAGCACAGTAACAGCATGGTCATGGTCTGAAAAGAGGATTTTGGACCACTGAGCAACAGTCCAGTTCTTTTTCTCCACAGCCCATTCCAGGTGTCTCTGGTTCAGGAGTGGCTTGACATGAGGAATACAACATTTGTAGCCCGTGTTTAGGATTCATCTGTGTGTAGTGGCTCTTGAGGTGCTGACTCCAGCCTCAGTCCACTCCTTGTGAAGCTCTTGAATGGATTTTGCCTGACAGTCCTCTCAAGGCTGCAGTTATCCCTTTTCCCGGTGCACCTTTTCCTACCACACTTTTTCCTTCCACTCAGCTTTCTATGAATATGTTTTGATACAGCACTCTGTGAACAACCAGCTTCTTTAGCAATGACCTTTTGTGGCTTACCCTCCTTGTGGAGGGTGTCAGTGACTGTCTTCTGGACATCTGTCAAATCAGCAGTCTTCCTCATGATTGTGTAGCCTACTGACTCAGACTGAGAGACCATTTAAAGGCTCAGGAAACCTTTACAGGTGTTTTGAGGTAATTAGCTGATTAGGGCGTGACACCATGACTTTCCAATATTGAACTTTTTTGCCATATTCTAATTTTCTGAGACACTAAATTTTGGGTTTTTTTTATTATCCGTAAGCCATAATCATCAAAATTTCAAGAAATAAAGGCTTGAAATATTTCAATTTTTTGAGATGTACCTGTAGAGACAGATGACCAGTCACATTCACATTCTTACAAACGGCCAATTTAGAATTGCCAGTTAACATGCATGTTTTTGGATTGTGGGAGGAAGCTGGAGTGCCTGAAGAAAGCACACCTAAATGCAAACTCCACACAGAAAGGCCCTAGCCAGCCAGTGGATTCAAACCCAGGACCCTCTTGTGAGATGATGGTGCTAACCACTGCCTCACCTTGCCCCCTGTATTCTGTTAGAAATATTGTTCCTTCAGCTAAACTTAAGTACTTATGGGTCAGATAACCTCCCCTGAACCAAAATACTTAATTGGCACACAAAATGTCAATGTGAGGTTACTTTTAAATTAATCTAATTTAAAAAAAATAATGTAATTTTGTCAAAGTGAATATTTACTGTTTGCTGTATAGTTGCAATGGTTTTTATTGTTCAGTAAACTGTTTCAAATTAATGTAATGGGTTGGTTCATTATATAGACCAGTAATTTGATTTTTAGAAGGAGAATGGATATTGTTCGTTAAAATGTGGTCTGGATATAACACTGCTTTGGAGGATAGGTGGAAATGAACAAAAGATGACCTGGCTGCTCAAATATTTTAGAAATAAACTTTGATTTGATTTTTTAAATAATGCTGTATTCAAATTGATAATAGGCTTGAACATTAGATTTTGATCAAAAAGCTCTCAGGGAGGCAAGCAGCAGTGGCTCTTATATTAGATAGTTAATAGTAAATTATGTTGAATTGCTAAGTGTCTATCTCTGTGCAAATAACACTTTCACTCTGACACTGTGCATCCCTTACGCTAATGAGAGCTTTGATTAGAGTACATTTGCTAGCTGTATTTCATCTGCCCTGTCTTACAATGCCAGTCATGTCTCTTCATGTCCACTGCACGCTTTTTAGCAAGCAACTAAAGGATATGCAGCAGGCAAGAAGACTGAAATCACACTCATATCTTTTCAGCAAATATAAGGGAACTGCGAGGGTTCATAATAAATGTAATTAATTTTGTAAAAACAGACAAAAACCTACTTATTGTTGTCACAGTGTGATTGTAAGGAAACTTCAAGAAACCTCAGAGAAGGTCAGTAGATTTTCTTTACCTTACTGCAGAGGTAGGCCTAATGATTCTCTTTATATCCAGTATGTTTGCTAAGCTCAGCTAACTGACTGCTTGCAGTTCCTTGATATGACTGTTCAGATATGAAAGTGGTATAATTTTTCCTCATCTAACTCTCGGCAGTCAGGGAATATTATTTCCTAGAATACTGTGATTCCTCGGAGATTCATATTGTCCTGCAGTTGCAATTTTTAATTAGTGTTTAGTGTGTTGACTTTTTTTAAGCAGGAAAGTTGGGATATTATCACATGCATGCATGGTACAGACGGTGTAGACAGTCTAACTGTCTTTCTGCTGCTTTATGATTGAAAGTTTCACTGGGAGCTCTCATCACAAAAGATTGGCACCACACAAATGGTTTACTATCCACTTTGTGAAGCAATTTATAGTGCGTTAGCCACAAAACCACAAGTTGTTCGCTGTGGATTACGATCTACTGATGGATGAGTACATCTAAAGAAATCTCTGGAAAAAGTGTCTTCTAGCTTAAACTATTTTTTGACTCTCATTAAGCCACGATGCCCATGGCTTTGCGAAAATGACAAAGGATTCCATTTAGTGCCACAGCATTTCAAGCGGCAGTTATTTTGTGAAATTACCTTGACTTAAATGTAGACTACACAGTGTATCAATGGTAAGACACATTAGCAATATCTGAAAAATTCCAGAGCCCTTTTAGACATTCTCTCCTTTCCTTTAATGTAATGGCATCTGAATATCTGTGCTTCATATCTGAAAGTGTAACCTGGTCACTAAAATTTGCAGCTGCAATCATGGTAGGTCACGCCTCATAACATTAAGTATCACTTTCAACACAGTACAAATTTCAATGCACGCTGTCCCGTTAATGGATAAGGCCATACAAGACTGTAACTGTGTTTATTTAGAGCAAGAGAGCTGCATGCATTTACGCACACAGCACAGCAGCAGTGTTTTATTAATTAGTTATGTTGGATTATCTCTGACATTGAGACAGGATCGATCAGCATCTAACAGCAAATTATATTATATACTTCACTTCAGACAGATGAGCTATAGTTTAAAAACTACAGTTTAAGAATTTGCTGATCATTTTGCTAAAGTTCATTAAAGTGTGTTGAGATACCTTCTCATAACTACATATAGGTTGTGGCAACCTATATGTAGTTATGTAGTATAACAAACTATCAAATTATTGCTGCCAGTCAAAGAAATCTAACCTCATTCATGACACACTTTATGGACAAAAATATTGAGCCACACCCCCAAATAATTAAATTCAGGCCTTTCATTCAGTCCCATTGCTAAAGGTGTATAAAATCAAGCATCTAGCGATGCAGTCTGTCTTTACAAACATTAGGGAAATAATGGGTCTTTCTTAGGAGCTCCCTGAATTTGAGTATGGTGCTATAATAGGATGCAGCAAGTCATGTTTTGAAATCTCTTGCCTCCTAGATATTCCACTATCAACTGTAAGTAGTATTACTGCAAATCGGAGTGTTTAGAAACCACAACAATGTAGCCATGAAGTGTCAGGCCACATAAAGATACAGAGCGGGGGTCATAGCCTGTAAAAGTCATCTATGTTCTGCTAACTCAATAGCTGCTGAGTTCCAAACTTCCTTTGGCATTAACATCGGCACCAAAACTGTGCGGTGGGAGCTTAATGGCATGGGTTTCCATGGCTGAGTAGCTGGATGCAACCCTTAAAACATCAAGCACAAAGCAGTGTCAGAGTCAGATGGAGTTGTGTAAGGCACGCCACCACTGGAGTTCGGAGTAGTGGAAACAGGTTCTGTGGAGTAACTAATCACACTTCCTTACCTGGAAATTAGATGGACAAGCCTGGGTTTGGCAAATGCCAGGAGAACATCACCTGCCTGCTTGCATTGTGCCAGTAGGGGTTGTTTTTCTGGGGTTAGCCTGCGTCTCTTAGTTCTAGTGAAAAGAAATCTTAATGATTTAGCTTATCAAGACATTTTGGACAATTCTGTTTCCAACTTTGTGGGAACAGTTTGGGGAAGGCCCTTTTCATTTCCAACATGACTGTGCCCCAGTGCACAAAGTAAGTTTTGTTAAGGCATGGTTGATTGAGTTTGTTGTGGAAGAACTTGACTAGTCCACATGGAGGCCTGACCTCAATCCTATCAGACACTTTTGGGATGAACTAAAACAGGGATTGTGAGCCAGACCCTCTCATCCAAAATTAGTCTGACCTCACAAATGCTCTTCTGGATGAATGGGTGAAAATTCCCACAGACACACTTTAAAATCTTGTAGAAAGGCATCTCAGAAGAGTGGAAGCTATTATAGCTGTTAAGGGGGCACAAACTCCATATTAATGCCTGTGGGTTTAGAATGGGTTGTCATAAAACCTAATGTAGGTGCAATGTTTTTGTGCCCCAACACTTTTTTTCATGTTACTTAGTGTAACATCAGATCTTGCCCAAATTATGTAACATCATGCAATACTGTTACTTGTTACAATGTTCCCTGAGGATTATTAACATGAAGTTGACCTATCTGAATGACAGAATGCATTTATATTAAAAGGTTAATGAAGCAAACAATCTTACATATTCTGTCCCTGAGAAAGACTGAGTTTAGCCTCAAAAGGAGTGAAATTGATGGTCTGCCATAGATTGTCGACAACTGTGTAAATTTCAAATTCTCAGTCAGGTGATGAAAAGTAAAGATTTTTCTCGGTGGGCTTACTGCAGTAAACACAGAACTCCCGTAGAGAGTTGAATAAGGTTACAGTTTTGTAGCAGCTCAAGTTGTTGGCAGTGAGTCACAATTGCTAACATGCTCTATTTTAATTCCTTTATTCTTCCTGTTATCGCCACACTTCCCTCACTGTGGATGCAGGGCTGCTGCTTAGACTGTCTTTGAAGATGACGGGCATGACAAAACAAGGTCTAAGTTGTTATGACAGTGGAAATCCTCCACTCCTATTTAACTGTTGGCAGCAGTGCCTCAAGGCCAGAATGAGCAAGAAAACCCAAAGTTTACAATCCTGATACACCACCTTGGTTCCACCCCAAACACATTTCTGAGACGAGAACAGACTTCAAAAGATTCAGCACTTTACAGAAACTGATAGAGGCACTATAAAATAGTTACTGTTGGCCACTGTTTTGAGTAGTCCGCTATCACATCATGAACCACAATTAAATTTTTTAATGATATGTGCGCCTAATGCATCTCAGAGCTAAAGGGCTGCAAAATGTATCCTTTATGAGGAAGCACTGCTACTTATTTAAATTCAGTAGATGTTCCGGCTATAAAAGCCTACCTAATAAAAACATTAAATGCAGCACATTTGAAATATGTACTAATTTATTCAAAATATAAAACCTAAAATGTTACAAGTTAGAAAAAGAAGTGCTAAACAGAGCTTCTAAATTCACTAATTCCTCTGTGTTCCTGTGTCTCTACCCAGCATTTCCCTTCATCATTGATACTTGCCATTCTTCTCTCAGTCCTGTGAGTCTCCCTCTACAACTTAGTCAAGAGGCTGCTCTGGCAACAACAGGATGTGCATATTGGTATTTCTCTTACTAAAACATTGATCCTCTACAAAAATGACAGTCCTGATGTCACTGTAATCACAACCTTTGACAAGAGCAAGCTGAAGAAGAGAAGGAAATGGACACACATACCCAAAAAAGAGAGAGAGAAGAATCCACTGATGACCAAAGAAACCATTGAATTGGATGTGTGGTTGTTTTTACAGGAAACGTCATTGCATATTGACAAAAGGAAAATAGCTTGAAATCTATAGAAAATATTGCATACAAGCTGATCAACTTAGATAAATAACCAACATTACTAACATTACTAAAAGTAATGTCTTATTTTCGACACTGAGCATAGTGTGTTTGTAGAGGTTGAGAAGTACTCTTCTTGAGCTTTTTTTTGCAGCAAAAGCTGTTTATCCCTTTCCTTTCTTTTCAGGATTTCTATTTTGTGACATTACAAAGTATTTCCATTCTAAGTTGGCTCTTCATTATTCTCAGGTGTGTCAAAAATTGATTGTCTGTTAGAGTCCTAACTTAGGACACAGGTCTAATGTCCACCTTGTTCTGTCCTTTCTTTAATCCCTCTGTCAGGCCACCTGCTTTAGACTCGGCACCCAAAGCAGGAGCTCATGGGACAGGTGACAGATTGGCTTCCCATGACACCCCACAACATGCTGCACCCCATGGAGAGCAGGGCCAGGGCCATGTGGCCAGGAAGAGTCTGCAGGTGGATGTGGGTAGTAGCAGAACTGGGAGGTCCCCTTCTGTGTCCCCGGACCGTGGCAGCGTCCCCACCTCCCCTTACTCTGTGCCTCAAATAGCACCCATGCCCAGCAGCAAACTGTGCCCCGTCTGCAAAACCACCGACCTGATGGGCACCGGGGATGACAAGCTGAACGTCAACACCTGCACACAGTGCCGCTCCATGGTGTGCAACCAGTGTGGCTTCAACCCAAACCCTCACCTAACAGAGGTAGGCAGCGCTGCTTGACCAAGATAACTTTTTTGAAGGGTTGCTCTCTTTTTTCTTCATGTTTAATTGTAGTCTATTGAACCAACGTGCAAAGTAAATATAGTAGAAGTGATATACACCGTCACTCCAAGTGAATGAATGACAAACGTAGCCAGCATTTGCCATGGTGCATTCACATGGAAAACAAAAGCAACTAAAATACTGATAAAATGGTAGGAAAAGAAAATGTGACCGTGTAATCGACTGCACAAACACATTTGGAATGAATTCAGGCATACAGCATTACAGACTGCCTCTAAGCTAAAGGGGATAAAAGGAGAGTGTTTAGTGTTGACAAACTGAGCACATGGTTTTCCTCGTCATTTTGATCTGCTTTAAAATAGGTCCAGGTTTCTGTACCTTCAGGTTTTTAGTGGAGCATTATATCTCACACATGGAGTCACATGAAAAAACAATTAAATTATCAGTAGATATGCATACTGAATGCCAATATATGAAGTGATTCATTTATTTGTAGAGGCAGACAGTTACACAGGTAACCCTCTTGTTTATTTCACACTCCATCATACGTCAGTCCGTGGTATCCTTTGCTCCCACTGCTTGTTTCTTCAATCACTCAAAGTTGAGAGTAATTTAACTCAGCACATGCCCACTTTGCATTACCAACAGCTATTTCACCTGTCGTCCCAATGGTCTCTGGCTGCCACATCAGTGCTACTCTCTGCTAGTGTATGCCCCTTACAGCGTCATATTGGTTATTCTCGACTGTAACAGCTTTATGTTTTCAAAATAGTTGTTTTCGTTCCTCTCCTCTACATAACTCCTCTGCCCATTCATAATATCTGTACAAAGGTGACATCAATGAAAATAAACATGTGTACAGTTTCAATATGCTAGTGTTAATATGCATGTAGTATATTAACTGCATATTAAGAGGATAAAGGGGCATTGAAAGTGTAAGCATGTACTTTGTCAAAGTGGGTGATTCAGGTGCTACAATTTGCTTTCATTTGTGCTGTGAATATAATTTCTCATTGACATTTATGAGTAATGTTGGTGATGACTATTGTTATCAAGTTGGCTGTGACTGAATTGCGCCAGCTGAATGGAAGTCAAGATGTGAATTAGATGCATGCTGGTTGAGAGCTGTGAACTTCTGCTTTAGCCATGATTTCCCTTGATAGGTGAAGTGTTTAATAGACTGGTGGGCTCATGATCTTTCATCTCCAAAGACTTAGTTATATGTTCTTCTTTGCTAAGGCACGTAGTAATATATTATTCACTTCCTATTAACCATAATAAATCAGAAGCCCTTTCCTCCACAACAAATTCTGTTCTTTTTTCAGCCACTTTAGCTGTCTATAACACTTACTTGAAGTATTGTACATCCACCCTTTTTGACAAATGCATCCAAATCATGCCCAGAGCTCCTTCCAAAAAATAAAAAAAAGCTTTTTATATCATGACCAAAAGCAGCACAACACATTACTCCATCATTCACAATCATTAATGTGCATCTAAACACTCATCACTGTTAACAGGTAGCTGAGAAAGCCTATTGCCTTCGTCCTAAAATAAATAATTTGCCTAATTTGAATTAGGCTATGCTTCACTGTAACTGTGAGTCAAGTGTGGCTGTGTCATCTGTCACAAAGTTTCTCATCAACTTCAGTGAGTCATGTTGCAAATTTCAGCCAAGATGCGATGTCAGTTATGCTGGCCTACAAGCTATCAGAGCAACTGTAGGCTGAGTAAATAGCAGGCTATAAGATATAAAGTTTAGTTTTCCAACTGTAAATATGTACACGTAAATGTCGTGCTTTATGGGTGTGTGGAAGCTTGAGGACATGTGCATTAGATGGGAGACTGCAAATGCTGGAACAAGGAAGCAGTAGGAAATGAAAAGACAAGAAAGAAAAATGCGTGGACCAAAGTGGAGACAGACAGTAAAGAATAGATCATGGCAGGGAGTGAAGGAGAGCATGGCAGTAAAGAGAACAGCGGAGGTGGGTGCTTTTCAGCTCAGGCTTGGTGTGCTTGTCAGATACTGACAGAGAGAGAGAAACAGGGAGGGAAAATGTTCAGCCTCTGGAGACTTCAAGATTTACCCCCTTAACCTACTTAGCATGGATTTGGCTTCTGGCTCACTGCAGTATATCTAAAACAACCTTATCACTCATCAGGGAAACTGATGGCAGCCAAGGTGATGATAACACTGAAGATGATGATGATGACTAGAATTAGGTATACAGTGATGATAACTGGCCAAGAGTGCCAAAACCCTCCGACACAGAGAGGGATTCTTTTAGATTCTTAAGAATTAAATATTTGTATGTGAAATGTAAGAAAAATGAGATTTAGTATAAATCTTAGAAATAAACCATATGGACAAAAGTACTGGGCCACTGTCACATTACACCTACATAAGCTTTTATGACATCCCATTTTAAATCCATAGGGATGAATATGGAGTTGGTTCCCTTTTTGAAGCTATAACAGTTTTTTGGGAAAGTGTTCTACAAGATTTTGGAATGTGTCTGTGGGAATTTTTTTGCCAATTCATCCAAATGAGCATTTGTGACATCAGACATTGATATTGGACGAAAGGACCTGGTTCACAGTCTCTATTCTAGTTCATTTCACAAGTATTTGATGGGGTTGAGGTAAGGGTTATGTGTGAACCAATAAAGTTCTTCCACACCAAACTCAATCAACCATGCCTTTACATAGTTGTTTTGTGCACTGAGGAACAGTCATGTTGGAAAAGAAAAGGGCCTTTCTCAAACTGTTCCCACAAAGTTGGAAGCACAGAATTACCCCAAAATGTTTTGGTCAACAGATGAATTTAGATTTCCCTTCACTGGAACTAAGGCCCCCAGGCCAATCCCAAAAAAACAACCTCATGGCATTTCCCCTCCTCCACCAAACTGCACCGTGGAGTCAGGCAGGTAATGTTTTCCTGGCATTCACCAAACCCAGACCATCCATCAGACTGGCAGGTAGAGAAGTGTTATTCATCACTCCACAGAACATGTTTCCACTGTTCCAGAGTCCAGTGGTAGCATGTTTTACCCCCTTCCATTTGATGCTGGTCATTGTGCTTAGAGACGTAAGGCTTACAGGCAGCTTCTCAGCCATGGATACCCATACCATGAAGCTCCTGATGCACAGTGCTTTTACTGATATTAATGCTAGAGGAGATTTGAAACTGTGCAGTTACTGGGTCAGCACATGGACTATGCGCCTCAGCATTTGGCGTCCTGCTTCTTGGCTGAGTTGGATTGCAATAATACCTCTTACAGTTGATCCTGGAAGAAATTTCATAAACTGTTTCATTGCAATGGTGGCATCATATCACAGTAACACAAATTCAGTGGGCTCCTTCGAACAACCTGTTCCTACACAAATGTTTGTAAAAGGCAGACTGTATTATTTTTTTTACACCTGTGTCCGTGAGACTGAATGAGACACTTGAATTCAGTGATTAAGAAGTGTGGCCCAATACTTTTGTCCGTATAGCGTAGAGTGTCCTGTGGGATCTTTTTGAATTTTGTAAGATTGTAATTTTGTTTTCATGTGTACATTGGTGTTTTGAGAGAAAAAATGACCTGAAGAATTTTCAAACAAAAAGAAACTCTTCATTTGTTGCAGTTCCAGGATTACTCTTGTGATGACAACACAAGATTAGTTGTGGATCACGGTCCTGTGTAAGAGATGTGTGTCTGTTTGCCAGTAGTTTACAGACAATGATTGAACTCTCCCAGATTATCAGGATAATATGAGCAAAATCTGCCACTGAAGAGGATTTCCCATCAAATTACAGAAAGATGGCAATGCTGATTAAAGTCTTGATAACTGTGGATGATTTCATGTTTGGATTTTTGAGATTATGCCTATTGACTTTCTCATGAAGATAATCCCTGTTGTTGAAAATGCGAGTCAGATCTGGGTTAGATTACCTCAAGATGGAAATGCACTTTATAAAGGGTGAGCAACAAAAGAATGTCATAGGCTGCATGTGTTACATGGCTGTCAGTAAAGCTGAGGAGACAAGTTTTATATAGACATGTTAGATAAGAATTCAGATGTGCAAGCAATCTTGCACGTGAACTACGATGTACATGTGATATGACGCAACACCAAAATAAGAAAATATTGCCTGGTGTTGTGAAAAATGTGCTTGAATAAAAGCAGACTGGCAAGAAAGGAGACAATCTAAAGGCAGACTTCAAACAACAAAGCAGAGAGAGAGAGTGATAGTGAAAATACCACGGACACTCTTCCCCTGACAGTGTTCTCCCACCATCATACTGGGGAACATCTGCTTCATAATTGGTCCAATTTCTATTTATAGAACCTAGCCTCCTTCTGTCTGCAATGGTGGCCCAGTCCTGAGAAGCCACAGCTGAAAGAAAAGAGGGAGGGAGCTGCTTGAAAAAGCTGTGCAGTAGCAGGAGGAGACAGAACAGGAGAAAAAAGCATCATCATAAATTAACCATAATAGCCGGAGTGTGACATTATCCATTGCTGCATAAATTCAGTTTCTAGAAAAAAGTTAAAAAAAATTAATACAAAATGCAGAAACAAATCAGAAAACAATTCTAAGATGCTTTTGAAAACGCATTCTTTCTCGATGCAGTTTGTTGCACTTTTCCATGATGAAGACATCAGCAAACCCTAAACACTCTTGAGATGGTTCTGAAACACTCTAAACAAGTCATGAAACAATGGTGTTTTTTTAAGTCTTTGTTTTTAGAAATGCCTTGAAGGCTCTTCTTTTTTTTTTTTTTTATCAGCAGTCACACAAGCTGCAGAGCAGTTTTAACAAATGCTCCCACACAGAGGCACTCTATCTCCTCACCCATGTTTAAAATATATCAGGTAGGTGGCCGCAGTTTACAGTTCCACTAGATAGATTTAGCAACAAAACCAAAAGCAGAAATATTGATTTGGACTCTAGAATAAAATGTTTTGAATTCCCAATTAACCTAAAAACAATGCTTTACTAATCAGATGACGCAGGAAGGTGTTTTTAGTTAAAAAAAAAAACGCTGTACGCCACCTGGCCAGCACCAAACAGCAGACAGAAGTTGGCAGGTGGACATAGTACTGGACTTTGCAGTGAAAGAGACTTTTTTTTTTGCCAATATATTTATTGTCTTTTTCAAAATTATTTCACAAACACATAACATATACACATACATACACATACACAGACTGCATACCCTTGCATCATAAAAAATAAATAAATAAATAAATAAAAACAAATTAAAAAAAAAATAAAAAAAAAAAAAAAAAAAAAAAAAAAAAAAAAAAAAAAAAAAAAAATAATAAATACATTAAAAAACAATAAAAAAATAATTTAAAAATAAATTTAAAAAATGGAAAAAGAAAAAACAACAAACAGAAAAAGAAAAGAAAGAAAAGGGTGGGGAAGGGGGGAGGAAGAAAGAAAACGGGGGCTACATTTTACAATGTTCATATATCATTTCATAAAAATCTAACACTTTCATTTGTCATCATATTTATATATGGTTCCCAGAGTTTATCAAAGTCTTTTTGTTTGTATTTTTT
>VUQH01080924.1:0-11707 GCA_015106775.1 Etroplus canarensis | reverse complement strand
CTTTATATACCTTTTAGCATTCATAGTTCCTTCCGAAACATGCAAGCTGCCCATACCCTGTGCACTTACTGTATGCACCCCCATACCATCAGAGATGCTGGCTTTTGAACTGAACGCTAATATCACGCTGGAAGGTCTCCCTACTCTTTAGCCCGGAAGACGGCGTCTGTGATTACTAACAAGAATGTCATATTTTGGACTAGTCTGACTATAGAACACTTTCCCACTGTGAAACTGTCCAGTTCAAATGAGTCTTGGCCCACAGGATACGACGGCGCTTCTGGACCATGTTCAAATATGGCTTCCTTTTTGCATGATAGAGCTTTAGTTGGCATCTGCAGATGGCACGGCGGATTGTGTTAACCAACAGTGGTTTCTGGAAGTATTTCTGGGCCCATTTAGTAATGACAGTGACACAATCATGCTGATGAGTGATGCAGTTTCGTCTGAGGGCCCGAAGAACACGGGCATCCAATAAAAGGTCTTCGGCCTTGTCCCTTACATACAGAGACATCTTTAGTTTCTCTGAATTGGCATTGAGGAAAATTATTTTTGAAGTATTCCATAATTTATTTAACCAGGAAGCGATTTCTTGAGATTAAGAACCTCTTTTGCAAGAGTGTCCTGGACTGATAGGCAGCAGTACCCTAGCATGTTTTTCAATGGCAGGAGAAACCAGAGTGCCCAGAGAACATGCAAACTCCACACAGAAGGGCCCTGCCTGGGCTTGAACCCAGAACCCGCTTGCTGTAAGGCAACAGTGCTAACCACTGAGCCATTGTCTTTTTATGCACTCTTTCACAGATTGGAGAACCTCTGCTCATCTTTACTTCTGAGAGACTGCCCCTCTAAGACATCCCTTTTATAGCTAATCATGTTACAGACCTGATATCAATTAACTGGGACCTGTAGCAGGCATCAAATTTGAAATGAATCCATTTAGTGGATGAAGGTGTACAATTTCCCAATTTGAACATTTGTTATGTTATTTATGTTCTGTTGTGAATAAAATATTGGCTCATGTGATTTGAAAGTCTTTTAGTTTTCATTTTGTTCAAATTTAAAGAACGTCCCAACTTTTCTGGAATTCCGGTTGTAAATGGCAATACAAAGTGGAAGCATTTTGGAACAACAGTAGCTCAGCCACGAAGTTGCAGACTACATAAAGTTACAGAGCAGGGTTGCTGAATGCTAAGGCACATAGTGCATAAAAGTCACTAATGCTCTGCTGACTCAATAACTGCAGAGTTCCAAACCACTTTTGGCATTAACATTAGCACAAAAACTGTGCACTGAAAGGTTCATGGCATGGATTTCCATGGCTGTACAGCTGCATAGCAGCCTTACATCACCAAAAAATGTCAAGCACTGGATGGCATGGTGTAAAGCACACCATCACTGGACTTTTGAGCAGTGGAAACATATTCTGTGGAGTGATGCTTCTCTGTCTGACAGATGAATGAGCCTGGGTTTGCCCAATGCCAGGAGAACATTTGAAGTATATATACACTGCTCAAAAAAATTAAAGTAACATTTTGAAAACACACTGGATCTCAATGGGAAAAAATCAAGGACTGGGTAATCTGTTAGGGATGAAAAGATGCCACATTGTTTGATGAAAATGAAAACTATCAACCTACAGATTGCTGAATTCAAAGACACCCAAAAAATCAAAGTAAAAAAAAAATATGCAGCAGGCTGGTCCATTTTGATAATTTCATGGCAGCAACTGAAAATGTTACTAAGTAGTTGTTTGTATGCCCCCTCATGCTTGTATGCATAACTGTCAGTGTCAATGCATTCTCCTAATGAGACAACGGATGATGTCCTGGGGGATCGCCTCCCACATCTGAACCCAGCGCATCACTGAGTTCCTAGATAGTCTGAGGTGCAATCTGGTGGTGTCAGATAGACCGAAACATCATGTCCCAGAGGTGTTCTATTGGATTTAAGTCAGGCAAGCATAGGAGCCAGTCAGTGGTATCAAGTACTTCATCCTCCAGGAACCACCTACATACTCTCATCACATGAAGCTGGGCATTGTCATGCACCAGGACGAACCCAGGACCCACTGCACCAGTGTGGGGTCTGACAGTGAGTCCGAGGATTTCATCTACTGTAGTTACCTAATGGCAGTCAGGGTGACGTTTTCTAGCCTGCAGGGGTCTGTGCGTCCTTCCGTGAAAATGCCTCCTCAGACCATCAATGACCCACCACCAAACCGGTCATACTGAACAATGTTACTGGCAGCATAACATTCTCCAGGGCACTCCAGAACCTTTCATGTCTGTCACATGTGCTCAGGGTGAAACTGCTCTCATCCTTGAAAAGCACAGGGCATCAGTGGCAGACTTGCCAGTTCTGGTATTCTATGGCAAATGCCAATCAAGTTCCATGGTGCCGAGCAGTGAGCACAGGGCCAACTAGAGGACACTGGGCCCTTGGGCCACCCTCATGAAGTTCGTTTGTGATTGTTTGGTCAGAGACATTCACAATAATGGCCTGATGGAGGTCATTTTGTAGAGCTCTGGCAGTATTCATCCTGTTCCTCCTTGCATAAAGGTGCAGATACCTGTCCTGCTAATGATTTAAGGACCATTTATGGCCCTGTCCAGGTCTCTTACAGTAACTGCCTGTCTCCTGGAATCTCCTCCATGCTCTTGGGAGACACAGCAAACCTGGAGGAGTTGGACTACCTGTAAAACCTCTGTAGGGTCCAGGTATCACCACTATCAGTAGTGACACTGACCCTAGCCAAATGCAAAACTAGTGAAAAAACAGTCAGAATAGATGGTGAGGGAAAAAATGTCATTGGCTTCCACTTGTAAAACAGTTAATTAGCTCTAAATATGGCAAATAAGTGAGATTTCATTTCTAATTACATGTACAATTTTAAACAATGCATATATATATAAGATCATGCCAAGCTTATTTGCAGTGTGTTAACCACAGGATCCCAAGGCTGAGATGTGCTGAAAAAGGAAAACTTCCAGCTCTGAGCTGATCTGTCTTAGATACTTGAATAATGAAATCATGTCAGGCGCTGTAGACAAATCCTTTGCCAAAGTTGTCTCCCCTCCATTTTCTACTCAAGCAAGAGTCTCTCGCTCTCTCTCTGCCTCTCTCACAGTAGGAAAATTGAATTTGGTGAAATAAAGAATGGCATTAGCACTCTGATGAATCAAAGTTAGTCTCAAAGTGTATTCACAAAGAGGTAACCAGAGACTTTTACTGTGTGACTCTGCCTGGAGGAGCACTTCCATACCTCTCTGGCTGCAATAATGGGAGATGGTTTCCATGACAATGATGCAATTTTGAGGGGTAAATGAGAAGGAGCTTGAATATGAACTTTATACCCACCCCCCACCCCCACCACTCCCACCTCTGGGCAATGAGCTCCTCTTGATTGCTTTTGTCACTATGTGAGGAGGAAGAGAAATGTTTAATTTGCAATCATGATGCCATACTGTACTGTTAGATGAATATGTGCAGAGACATGTTTTCAAAATTGCTTTTCATTTGAATTTACCTTGTATCTAATCGCAGCGACTGCTGAGAATATCCTATCGATTCTCTGCTCTCATCTTAATCATCCAGTAAAGTTAAAATGATTGTCAACTGTTTATACATTACAAGTGGAAATAAAATTTTTGCACTTAGCAATGCTCCATCATGTGACCTTATTATTGATTAGGAAATTATTGCCTTGATTAACAAAAAAAGGAACAAGAAAGAAAAATAAACAGAACTAGTCCCCAGTTGTAGCTCTCCCCCATGTTAATGTATTGATTTTAATTTTCTTCACATTTTTTTTTTGTTTCAGTTTGTTAGGGTTCTTCTCCACAACTTCATACCTGGCTTCAGGAAGCAAAAGATACTGTAGAAGCAAAGGATGATTACTATGTATGTGTCTGTTTAAAAGGATGAAACTATAGACAAATTTACACCGTAAAAATATGTAATTGTGAATTTACTGTGTAGACTGACTTAACATGTCTTATGTAAAATAACATGGAAAAATTATAAATAATCATTACATTATTTTTTTAAATGTAGGTTTTAGGTTTGCTATGTAAATTGATGATTCTAAATTGGTCCAGGGTATACCCTGCCTCCTGCCCCATGAGAGCTGGGATACATTGAAACCCCCTCCTGTGAAACTGCATTGGATAAGTGGATAAAGATTGATAGATATTTCTTTTCAACATAATAAAAGCCAACAAATAACTACTATTCTGCAATTTTAAGTTTGGTTATTTATATTGCAGAAGTGTTTAACCATATTTCTAAGTAATTTCATTGTTTTTACACATCATCTTCTTCATCTGGCTGCACCCTTTAGGAGTCACCACAGTGGATCATCTGCCTCCATGTCACCATATCCCTTGCATCCTCTTCCCTCACACTAACCCTCTGCATGACCTCTTTCGCTACATCCATGAACCTTCGCTGTGATCTTTCTTTTCTCCTCCTGCCTGGCAGCTCCATCTTCAACATCCTTTACTTAATTCACACTGAATACCAAGACAAATTCCTAGTACTGTAAAATGTTCTAAACTGTACCTGGCAATAAACAGTCTTCTGATTCTGATTCTGATTTTTTCTCCAATATATCCACTATCCCTCCTCTAACCATTTCCAAACCATCTCAGCCTTGCCTCTCTGACTGTCTCCAAAGTTCTTAACCTGAGCTGTCCCTCTGATGTACTAATTTCTAATCCTGTCCATCCTGGTCACTCCCAGGGAAAATCTCAACATCTTCAATTCTGCCACCTCCAGCTCTGTTTTGTCTTTTTGTCAGTGCCACCTACTCCAAACCATTCATCATGGCAGGTCTCATGTTCTTCTGTCACAAAGCATCCCTGACACTCATCTCCACCCTACCTGCACTCTCTTCTTCATCTCTCTTGTGCTCTGTCCACTTCGGATGGTTAATCCCAGGTATTTAGATACATCCACCTTCACTACTGTACCTCCACTCCTTGCATCTTCACCATTCCACCTGCCTCCCTCTCATTTATGTACATGTATTCTGTCTTGCTTCTAATGACTTTCATTCCTCTTCTCTCCAGTGTGTACCTCTGTCTCTCCAGGCTCTCTTCTACCTGCTTCCTACTCTCACTACAGATCACAATGTCATCTGCAAGCATCGTGGTCCATGGTGAACCCTGCCTGACCTCATCTGTCAACCTGTCCATCACTGCTGCAAACAAGAAGGGGCTCAGAGCTGATCCCTGTTGTAGTCCCACCCCCCACCCCCTTGAACCCATCTGTCAATCCTACCACACACCTCACTGTCTCGCCTCATACAATTCCACAGTTCCTCTTTTGGCACTCTATCGTATGCTTTACATGGATTTAGCAAAGTCACAGTGCAACTCCTTCTGACCTTCTCTATACTTCTCCATCAGCACATTCAAAGCAAACATTGCATCTGTAGTAATCTTTCTGCCTGCTGATAGTCACCTCTCTTCTTAACCTTACCTTCTTAACTTTAACAATTCTTTCCCATATCTTCACGATATGGCTCATCAACTTGCTCCCTCTGTAGTTACTACAGCTCTGCGCATCGCCCTTATTCTTGAAGACTGGAACCAGTACACTTCTTCTCTAACTAACTAACTGAAATCCAAGTAGGAAAAAGTTGGATATTCTAAAAATCATAAACATGTTTAATGAACCATTTTTATAACTTAGAATTATTTTTAAAGTGTAAATGTATATAAAACTTATCCATAAATTTAGCAAACAACAAAGATATAACATACTTTTAATTAAAATGCAGGCAAGGTCTCAGGAGTTTATTGTACAGCTATTTACAAAACAATCAGGTGTCATAATAACATGCCACAAATTATTTGTGACACTCAAGAAAAACTGTTTCTGTCCGCAACACACGGGGCCACATCACAACACACAGGGACACACCACAATGTCACAAATTGCTCATATCTCAAAACTCACTGTTTCTCTACGTCTCTCTATCGCTGTCTCTCTCTCTCTTTTTAACTGCCGTCACTCGGAAAATGTTCCCCTCTTCTTCAGCAACTAAATGCCATGTTTTGTTGGCCGATTCAATGCATTTTTCCACCAATAGGATAAGGGGTGTGATTTTTTTTCTTGCAGTTGCTCTCCCTTCCCTTTTCTTTCTGCACCAAACGCATACAGTGCACCGAGCACACAGAAAAATCCTGTCACACATTATTTATCATAACTCTGGTTTTACTTGACCTATCAGCACGATTTAAAAACTGATATGTAGTTTTAAGTCCACACTTTCAACACACATTGAAACGGAGACTTGAAGCTACATCATGTGATTTGTATTCATATGATTTGGACGCGCTAGCACATCCATCGATCCCAGAGGGTTGAGGCACACAAGCACCATGTACAAACATGCAGAAGGCATAGACTGGGGTGTGCTTGAAATTATGGGCTTGCACTGAGTAGTAAGTGTCCTTGTCATGATTCCCTGCCTGCTGGCCTTGGAGCCATTCCTCTTTCTCTTCCACTCGCTTTCTCTGTATGGTTGAGTTGAAAACTAATTATGTGCTTAGTTTCAGGTGCATGGTGGCATGGGCAGAGTGGAGGTTACACACCTGGGGCTGATATGTGATCAGTACAGTATTTAAGCACTGCAACCTCCAGAAGCATACGCTAAACGTAGTAAGCCAGGCCGGCACTCCATCTCGTTCAGGTTTCCTGCCAGTCTGACTTCATCGATTCCTGTCACCCTAGGACCACTGTTCACACTTGAACCTTTTGGAACCTGCCTGACCCACTTTCTGCCCCCTCTGGATATCACTCTGTTGGAGCTCTGCTTGCACCAAACCGGATCCTATTCTGCCAGTCATTTCAGCTTGCACATTCTCAATAAATCTGTATTGCCTTTTATTCCTGAGTCCTGCCTCCTCCTTGGGTCCAGACCTAGATATCTGACAATCCTGCTTTATCCCTGATGAAGAGGGAAGTGGAAGCATGTGGTGAGGAGAGGCACGTATCTAAAGTGCTATATTGTTTGAATTAATTGGCATCTTCTTTCAAAGGCTGTTAAAGCAGCGCTCAGGGGTAAGTTTACAGTCAACAACAGCGGACTATGTGATCAAATGTTAGAAGGACTTTATGAAGAGATCATGAAGACATCTGTCTCACCAGCATCATCTTTATCTCCATCAGGCTTTGTATCTTCCTCACATCTCACTGCTTTATCTTGATATGTTATCTTCATTTGTTCTACCTTTGTGGTATGCCACCTCTCTCTGTCTCTCTCTCTCTCTCTCTCTCTCTCTCTCTCTCTCTCTCTCTCTCTCACATGTCTTCTGGTGAGTTAGAATAACTCATGAATTAACTACCACCTGTCAAGGGTCAGTGTCCATAATCTTATGTGCCCAGGGTGACTAAATCCCAATAAATTAAATTGTGGGGCAAAGTCTGTGATGTGTGAGAGACAATTTGGGACACAGTAGCAATGCTGGGATGTATTCTGACATTTTGATATCTCAATTAAAGTGCACAGATTTGGCATGCAAAGGAAAAAAATGCACATTATTTGAATGAAAGTTTTAAACTCCTTCAAGCAAACAGGAAAAGGATAAAAGCCAGCTGAAGTTTGTTGTCACGGTCTAATGCTTTTTTTTTTTCTATTCCATTAACCATTAAGTGAATATTAACTCTTATTTCAGCATCTGCTCTGTCTGTTAAACCTCTCTGGGTTTCAGAAGCGATGCATCCATAGATTGGCACACCTCTTTTGAGCTCTATGTGACAGTTTTAGCAATTATTATACAAGTTTGACACACACGGAAAGTGCTGAACAAATTTATTAGACCACCACCCAATGTAAGGTTTATTCCACAGCTGCCCTAAATTAACTGCATTGGTAACTACCAAAAACATTTTTATGTTTCTGTAATGGTTAATACACCAGTATGTAGAAACTCTTCAACTGAAATGAAATTTTAACGCTAAAATATAATTATTGTTATCCATGAATTTTCAAATTAGCTGTTTCACAAAATTCAGAAAAAAACAGTTAAGCACTTTATTATTTCTTGATTAAGATGTCAAATTATAGTTATTTACTTGCATTCCTGAACATAAAAATTAGTTTTAGGGATTGATAGCAGTGATTAATTTCTGACTTTTCAGAGGAGCCCAGTGAGCCAGCTCAAATGTGGGTATAAAAAGGTGAATTAAGTTTGAAATTCCTCATTCCTGTTCAAAATGGTAAAATGTAGAGAACTCATTGAAAAAGAATCTGCATTAAAGTACTTCATGCTGTATGGCCTTTCTCGTTTTTATGATGTGATCTACTAAATTTGTTAAGCATTGTATATTTTGTGTCAAATCATGCTATTTTTCCATGTGATAAATAAAAATTGCTCAGAACTCTTGCTTTCTTTGTGGTAGGTTCCATCATATTCACCCAAATCTAAAGAGTGTGTGACTTTTGAGGACTTGCCACTCTGCCCTTTGGGCCTACCACTGGCAACAAAAGACAGAATAACTTGCCTTTGACTATAATGAAACTCTTTCCCTGCTGTGCAGTCCCACATGAAGATGGACATCAGGTTACCCGAGATACGCCTGCAACAAACAGACTTTTTGTGCACAAGGCAGGCAATGAAATGTGTACCCTGATTTAATTAAGCTGAAACTGGAAAATTATTATTATTATTATCGGGGAAGAAGTAGTAGCAGGAGCAGTACTAGTTCTTTAAATTTGAAAAAGGATACATGACATGCTGAGTTTACATAAGCAACAAAATGAAATAACTGGAAAAGAGTGGAAGAGAATAAAAATGCTAAAATACAACTAATTATGTCATAAAAGTCTCCAGCTGCTGAGTAGAAGTGAGTAAGATTAAATTGAAGAAGAAACTGCAATAGTTGCCAGTGTTAGTTTGCATTAACTTTTAACATTTTAATTTTTCCTAAAAAAAGTCTCAAAAGCTACTGTCAACTTTTAAAGTGGCTGTTTTCTTGCATGATACTCTTTAAAAACAATTGAAAACTCTTAAGTATACCTTTACTGAATTTGGATGACTGTGTTTCAAAACTGCAGGACCATAAGGTACAAGGTACAATCAGTTTTTGGCAAGAAAAAAAAAACGACTATTAAGACTTATATAAAGGTATTTTAACTGGCAAAAAAGACTAGATTGATTATATTGTTGGACATAGCATAGGAAAAAATTATATGAAGTTATAAGGATAGCTGCAAAAGACATAATTTGTTTATTTTCTATATAACTCTTTCATAAATCCTTTTGACTAAAATCTGTTTGCTGAGATAAACACGGATATTAGACATACCAAACATATACAAACATCAGAAACTAGTACTGCCTAGAGTCATGTGTGATTATGGTATAAACTCTTTGGCCACAGTTGTGATTATTTGGTTACAAGAAATGTTACATTTCAGCAAAGACATACCTGTGCTCATTACCATGGATGTAAAGTTATAGTAATTTACACATTATGACTGTGATCTAGAAAAAAGCAGCTATAAACTGTTTAAATTACTTTCTAGCATAACATCCAGCAGCACCACATCTATATAAAGCAGGATAATACTAGCCTGGGAGGAACAAAAAGAGAGAAGGTCAGTAGAGTGGACTGTGAAAAACTAAGTACACTCTTTCTGGTTCCATTAAAAAATTAAGAAGGAGCTGCAGAACTGTTTAGAAGCTATAAAACTGTTTTTGTGAATATGAATCATTTGAGCAACAAAGAAGACCATGATTGAAACATCAGGCAGTAATCCAAGATAAAAATTCAAAACAAGGTTAAATCCCAAGGAAGAAGAAGAGGAAACGTGTGGCCTTTTCTGGCTTCTCCTGTTGAATCAGGTTTTGTTTTGGTTTTGTCTGATTCTCCAGCTTTTTGCTTTAGTGGTGCAGACTTCTCTCTTCGTACAGCTTCATCACTTCTCAATTATATCTTCAGGTAAACACGTTAAGTTATAAAGAGAATTGGGACATAGTAATTTTGATAGTAATTTTTTGTGTACTTATATTGCATGCAGGGTAAGAAGATTTGTTCACACATATTGATGCATGAAGTTCAGCGTTGTGAGACGTGCATTATATTGTCCCACTGGTGTATTTTTTCAGTGTTTCATAGTGCATCTTGAGTTTTATCCTTTTATACCTGGATTTATTATTGATAGGCTGTTTACTTTTAACTGTGCAATTTTAAAATTATTATACAAACAAATGTACAATAGTAACTTCGTCAAGATGTTCTCTATCTTTTCTCTACAAGATTTTCAGAGTGAAATATATGAATAATAAAATAAAATCCCCAAAATTTCCAGACATATGGTTTTTACTATGGGTAGTGTCCTCTGTAGCATAGTGGTTTGCATGTTCACCTTTCAAGTGACAGGTGCCTGGTTTGATTCCAGGTGGGAACACAAGCCCCTCTTGAGGCTGGTTGCCAGGAATGGCATCTGGTGTGAAACCTCTGCCAAGTTACCAATGTGGATTAATCTGCTGTGGTGACTCCCCAAGGGGTCACCACAGCTGGAAATGACATACAGCATGAGCTGGAAACGATATACAGCAGATATCATTTCCAGCTTAGTCTCTCTGCCCAGCCAATCAATACAAGTCCTTCTGTCCTTCCATAGTGTCCAGCCTCTCATACAACTTATTATGAGCCTTTTCTTTTGCTTTTGCCACTTCTCTCTTTGCTGTGCGCCTAACTATTTGACTATTCAACTTTTCCTTTGCCAGCTTTTTCCTTTGAATGCTTTCCTGTACTTCTTCATTCCACCACCAAGTCTCCCTGTCTTCTTTCTTCAGTCCAGAGGACACATCAAACTTCTGGTCATTTTTCTCATCACCTCAGCTGCACTTTCCCAGTAATTGTGCTTGAACTCTGCAACACATTCTTCAATTTCCACCTTTAATCCTCTGCTTTCTCTTGTTTTTTCTTCTTGCTTTCCAGGGTTATCCTATAGACCATAATCTGATGCTACCTTGCTACATTCTTCCCTGACACCGCCTTGCAGTCTCCTACCTCTTTCAGGTTGCACCTTGTGAATAAGATATAGTTCACTTGTGTGCACCTTCCTCCACTCTTGTAGGTCACCCTTTGTTCCTCCCTCTTCTTGAAATATGTGTTCCTCACAGCCATTTCCATCCTTTCTGCAAAATCCACTACCATCTCTCTTCACATTCCTCTCTGTAACACCACACCTTTCCAACACCTCATCTCTTCTGTTCCCTTAAACAGGTGAAGATCACTTTTGTACAAGATTTATCAGCAGAAACAGTTCGCACCCACCGGGGATTTAACAGCGTCATAAAGCTGTTTATCGACATCGGCGCCTTTCATGGGTTTCAGTACAGCCCCTGCAAACTTCGAGTGGTCTACAATGGCAAGATTCACCTCTTCTCAACACCACAGGAGGCTGAAGACTTCTGCAAAAGCATCCCACAACCACAGTAGTCCTACAGGTAATGCTGTGTGTAGATTTAAACGAGGCGCCACAGAGAGCCACTACATTCCTAATTAAAACCTTTAAACATCATGGCAGTCGGATGCAGGCACTAATTGATTATCAATATGCGTTTTCTTAGTGAAAGTTCAATCACAAAGATAAATACTGTTCAGGCATACAGTATAGTTGTGTATATATACAGATGCATATATGTTTTTTGCTTATCTTATCTTCTGTTTATGTTTCTAGTAT
>VUQH01080923.1:12481-53581 GCA_015106775.1 Etroplus canarensis | reverse complement strand
GGTGGTCAGCTGTGCTTGGTTGTGGTAGAAGTTATCTCAAGAAATTCTGAAGTATCATTTATGCCCAATAAATGGGGACAAGTTCACAGACAAATTAAAAAATAATTATCCCCCTGTTAGGAGTCTCAATCTGAGCTGAGGACAGAGTAATGACTGCAGTAAGAGGATGGCATGTCCTGGTTTTAGTCTGTGCAAATTGCAGGTGTAGGACTACTTTCTTTGAAAGATCAACATAAAGTGCACTGCAGTAATCTAGACAAGCTGTAATTTGCATGCATTAGTGTGTCATTGTCATCTTGGATAAAAACGATCTAACCTTGCTGACATTCTTCAAGTGATAAATGCAAATTTTATTAATGTTTCTGATACCAAACTCAAAGTCTAGCTAATTATTAACCCAAAGATTTCAGCTTGCGATTTTCATTTTAATTACACACTGATCCGCTTCACCTTTAGTCTGTGGAGGAAATTATGACTCAGTCTTGCATTTGTACCCAAGATAAATCTTGAAATGTGCGAACATAACAGGGAGGCTGGCTTGATTAATGCACTGTAATATCGAGCCTGAAAATCATTGTTCCAGGCGGAGGTATAAACTACCAAGAATATGACAAGCTCAAGGGTCGAGAGTTGAGGCACACTGAGGAGACGTTTGCTTTCACTTTAATCAGAGAAAACCAGAGAAGATGAACACGTGTGCCATGTGACCAGGACAGTCCACAGTACTCAAAGCACCAAAACAATGACATCTCAAATACGCTTTAATGGAAGAGCTGGGAGCACCTAAATCCGGTAGAGAAGTGGGAGCGGCGCTAATAATGTGTTCAACATGTGAAAGGGGTGATGGGCCCCATTGGTGATGCTGAGCTAATGGAAAACAGGGGCTGAGATACAACTGTGTTTCTTCATGATGGTGCTGTCAAAACAGGCAAACCCATGTGGTTGATGTGAGTGGTGATTTTGATTTGGATGCAGTGATCACATCTGTGAAACATCTGACACATTCTGAAATCCAATTTCATTTTTCCACCTACAGCATCTGGTGAATTAACCACTAATTTAAATGTATGTTGCATGAATTTTACTAGCCAGCAAAGACTCACTGAAAGGTCATTGAAAAGTGACATTAAAAGTGACACTGAGATTTGTTTAATCTCTTAACCAGGTCACTGGCAACCTGTATCAGAGTAGGGTTAGGTTTTGCTTTTGTTTTAGCCATGTGCTAATAGGTTAATTTTCAGGAGTTGGATGATGTTACCCTTCAAATTAAGTCTTATAGATTAATTTTGGGATTACAGGTGTTTTTTTTTTTATCTTAACAGCTTCCACATAGGTGAAAAAGATATAAAAATAAATCGACACTGATCCAACCTAAACCTTACTTCTAACTCTAGATGGCTTGCCAGCAGGTTCAAACCCAGAACCAAATAAAATGTCAATCATCTTCTTCTTGTGTCCCACTTCACTATATTCACAAATCTTCTGTGTTCTTCCTCTTTCCCTCCTGCCTGGCAGCTCCATTTTCAATATCCTTCGTCCAATCAATCTGTGATCCATCCTCTATACTTGTCCAAACCATCTCAACCTTTCTTGTAAACCTTTGCTTTCACTCTTGCTGCTATCCTTCTGTCATAAAGAACCCCACCCACTCCACCCTGCCTGTGCTCTCTTCTTTACTGTCCATTGCTTTGGACAGTTGACCCCCCAGGTATTTAAATTTCTCCACCTTCACTAACTTGACTCCTTGCATCTTCATCATTCCACCCTGCCGTCCTCTCATTCACACACGTGTTTTGTCTTTCATTCCTCTTTTCTCCAGTGCATACCTCCACCTCTCCAGGCTCTCTACAACCTGCTCCCAATGGAGACTCCTGCCTGACCTCATCTGACAACCTGTTCATCACCACGGCAAACCATCACCACCATGAGCCCATCTGTCATACCTACTGCACACCCTGCCACTGCATCACTGTCCTCATACATGCCCAAATGACAACCGTGTAAATCTGGTGCTTTAGGGAGTCTTTTAAATAAGTATGTCAGGGACATAGCTCATCCAGCTTGGGATCCATCACAATTCATGAGTTATTGAAATGTGTTAGGTACAGAAAGAAAGTGATGTGTCTTTTCATTGTTTAGCTGCGTTGCACAAACTAATGAGAAGTCAAGAAGGCTCAGAAGCAGTCAATATGGGTAAAGACCCAATAGATGATCACTGCATTTAAGTTTCACTAAAATCTAACCAATACTGTAATATACTTTATTTGATTCTTGACACTGCATGAGAGTCTTGGACATCTGTTTTAAAGTAATACACATTGTTTTTTAATAATTTATCCATGTAGTTTAAAATTATGACTTTTAATCTTCTTTTACTGTTGTGTATTATGTGTCTTTGTAGACTACTTTACAACGCTGGTTTTGAAAAATACTTCTTGTAACTGAAAGCTTAAGTAGTCTCATGGTCCTCAAGCACTACTGTGTACATGTAGGGAACACACACAAAAGGCAAGAGAGAAGAAAACAAAGGATTTTATAAAGAGAAGTGAAGTGGGAGGAGGAGGACTTACGTTGGCCCCACTGGCCGCTGTTGGGGTTCAGGTAGTTAGGGTACAGCCCCTGGGGTTTGTCCAGGCGATTAAGGACTTTCCGGATGTTCATTACCTAATGTCAAAAGGAACACAAACAGCAATTAAAATACTCAACACATCACATACGCAAAACATGAGACCTGTTGCAGTTCACTTGAAGGTGCAAATCATACATCTTATTCTACTCTCATTGTGTTTGCTGTTTTTTTTTTGCAATTGCAGGTGGTGGCTGCTCCAGCTCTAAACCTCTACATTTATAACTTAAGAAGCACATGGACACCAACTGGACAAACATGTGTTTATGTGTACCATTTCTCAACACTGTTCAGTGTCTAAATGATTGAATAACCAATCATGCATGATGAGAAGTGCTGCTAAAAACAGACCCTAGCCAGTTGGCTTGCCCATTAATCCTGCTCTTTAATTGTCACTTGCATTTGCTTTTACATAAATTAACTGGAATAATAGACTACATGAAAGGAAAATATTATTTCTGAGCAGGTTCTCTTGACACTATTTATACATACTAGCCCATCTTGAGCAACAAAGTGTTAATATGCAAGGGGCCAGCTAGTTAACATAGTAATTATCTCTGCATAATAATGCAAAGATGTAGTTATCATAAAACCATAGGTTTTATTTCTTTACATCCTGTTCCCGATTTAGTTATTTTCTAAACATTTTAAACCTAATAATCTGGCATAATTCTCATAAATAGGTCTACCGTGACATCTTAAGGGCGCACAAGAACACATGGAAAGGATGCCTTATCATTTTGTGGGAAAATATATTTCCATGTCTCTGTTTGGGTTACCTTCTGAGCAAACTCTGGATTTCCTGAGAGTTTGCTGAGGTGCATGAATTCCAGATGAAGGGTGCCATACTCTGCCAGGATGCTGCTACCACCTGATGCCCATGGCCAGTTTCTACCTATACCACTGCACAAAGAGAGAAACACAAGGAGACAGAAATGTATGCTAGTATGACAGAAATAATACAATAAATAACAATAAATTCAGTTGAGTTTTATTTATAGAGTGTCAATTCACAACAATAATTGCCTCAAGGCACTTTACACTGTAAGGTAAAGACCCTACAATATTACAATAAGAGAAAACCCCAATAATCAGACGACACCCTATGAGCAAGCACTTGGCGACGGTGGGAAGGAAGAACTCCCTTTTAACAGGAAGAGACCTTTGGCAGAAGCAGGCTCAGAGAGGGGAAGCCATCTGCCTTGACCGGATGGGGGGGTGAAGGGAAGGAGAAGGAGAGAGAGAGAAAAGGAGAGCAAAGCAAGATGACCAGTGTGTTAAAGGCAGGGACAGTTAAGTGCTGAATGGTGTTTGGGATTTTTATTTCAAATTCCTGCACATTATAGAAAATTGTTGGAATTTTTAAGCCACACACAGAACAACCTTTAGTTTCCTTATTTTTATTTTTTAACTTTTATATAATCAGGAAGTCCCTTGAGAGGGACCAGGAAACCAGGCCAGGCCAAGAAATTGCCTGTATAAGGTATACAGGGAAGGAAAAAAATAATGCAAATCATAGCAAACAAGTAACATACAGATACACTATATTGGCAAAAGTATTGGGCCACCTATACATTACACCTAGAGGAGCATTTATGCCATTTATGACATAGCAACTTCCATTCTTCTGGCAAAGGACACTCCAAAATCTTTTGGAGTGTGTCTGTGGGAATTCTTGCCATTCATCCAAAGAAAGCATTTGTGGGGTCAGACACTGATGTTGGATGAGAAGGCCTGGCTCGCAATCTCCATTCTACTGCATCCCAAAAGTGTTCAGTGGGGTTGAGGTCAGGGCTCTGTGTGGGTCAGTCAAGTTCTTTCACACCAACCTCATCCAGGTAAGCCTTTATTAACCCTGATTTGTGTACTTGGTCACAGTCATGCTGTAACAGAAAGGGGCCTTCCCAAACTGTTTCCACTTAGTTGGAAGAATAGAATTGTTGAAAATGTCTTGGTAAGGTGAAGCATTATTTCCCTTTATTGGAGCTAAGAGGGGCAGGGCAACCCCAGAAAAACAGCCCCAATGCATAATCCCTCCTCCACCAAATACAGCTGGCACAGAGCAGTCAGACAGACCAGAGTCCAATGGCAGCATGCTTAATACCACTTCATCTGATGCTTGGCGATGTAAGGCTTGCATGCAGCTGCTTGGCCATAGAAACACATGCCATAAAACTCAGAACAGATTGGAGGTTTGGAACTCTGCAGTTAGAAAGTCAGCAGAGTGTTGGTGACTTTTACACACAACATGCCTCAGCATTTGGCGACCCCGCTCTGTAATTTTACATGGTCTGACACTTTGTGGCCGAGTTGCTGTGATTCCTAAATGCTTCACTTTGCAGTAGAACCAATTACAGTTGATGGTGAAATACCGCAGAGGCGGCACATTCCACAAACTGACTTGCTGCAACGGTGGCATCCTATTACAATACTATGCTGGAATTCAGTGAGCTCTTTAGAATTACCCATTATTTTACAAATGTTTAGAAAGGTCCCCACAGTTTACCTTTCAAGTAAAAGGTCCCTGGTTCGCTTACACGTGGGGGACACAAGTCCCTCTCACCATGAATGGTTGCGTCAGGAAGGGCATCTTGCATAAAGCCTCTGCCAAATTACCAATGCGGATTAATCTGCTGTGGCGACCCCTTGGGGAGAATACATGGGAGTAGCCGAAGGTACATGTAGTTACACATACCCGTAATACTCACAAGATTACGGCATACAAGGAAGCCTGCTTTTGTCATCACTGAACTGGCAGTAAGTCAACTTAAAACTGTTCTTCAGAAACCCAACAGTCACCCTTTAAATTGTGAAGGCTGCTAAACAGCTCCTGAAATTTAGATGTTATTTTAAAATGTGATTTGTATTCATCCCATTTTACTCGGGAGACAGTTACAAACAGATTCCTCAAATAGATTAAGGCTAGGGTATGTTAATGACACTAAAATTAAACTAAACTTTAGACTCTGTTATATTTATGTATGCCTTTTTTTTCCCACAGTCTTGATTTGGCAGCATAACTCGTTATTCGTGGTGTTTATCTGCCAGTCAAAAAGAACTTGCTGGAGCCCATCCACGCTGCTAAAACAAAAACAAAAAAGAAGGTGCGTCTGTTCTTGGGCCCTATGTGAATGTTACCAACCCTGGCATGCTTGACAAGGACAGAAGACCGTGTGTGTGTGTGTGTGTGTGTGTGTGTGTGTGTATGTGTGTATGTATGTATGTGTGTGTGTATGTGTGTGTACGTCCTAGATCATTACAGCCAGTGACAGATCACTTCCAGGCCAAGGACTGATGAATCTGGTGGCAGTGCCTGAAGTAACTACTCATGAATACATATGAACTATTCACTACACTATGAAACACACACCAGGCTGTCGTCTCTACAAAAGCTGCATGTTGACACATGAACTACACAAACACACACTCAGTTGCAGAGGAAACCGAAGCAAGGGAGACATCCAACAAATGAGAAGAAGGGGGAGGAGGAGTGTGGATTGGGAGATGTGCCACATACACACACATCTCTTTAAAGAGGTGGATGAACACACTAATTATGCCCCCCTTCTTCAACTCATCATGCTGCACAAGCCATAATTTGTTTCCCATTACACCACGGATTTAATCAAGTCAACGAAACACAGGGACGACCACTGCAGCATCAGGCAGCAAGCACAGAAAGTGATAAGGGTCAGAAAACATCCCATCACCAAACACCCTGATTAAACTATAGACAAAAAATTAACTGGCATGATCACATGGCTGAAATGATGCATAGTCCAAAATATACTGTGTGTTTAAGCTTTTAAATGACTTTTTAGTCAAATACTATTCCTTCATCTCCACCACACTCACCACTGCCTCTCATTCAACCGCAGATTTGATCCATCTATCCATATTTTCAATCCTTTTATACACCCTGTGATGAACAGTAAATCCCTGTGCTTGGTTGGGTGGGGTTGACAGACAACGCACACCTTTCCAACTCGCCCCTGTCCACCCCAATCCCTCCTAAAGCCCTGCTGCGAGAAACACCAAATCCCCGTTAAGGAGAACAAAACAAAAGACAGCCGGGGAAGCTGCTGCGTAAACCAAACAGACTCAAACCAATGAAGTGCTGATATAAAGCATAATACTGGAGCCAGATAGAGGAAGGCATGTTTGGAATGTCATTAATCTGGGCAGGGTGTCTGAACATTTCAAAATGACAAACTTAAGGCTGTTTAAGATGGAACCTAATTAGAAAAACCAGCTCTGTCAGAGGCAGTCTGTTTGTTTGAACAGTCATTGAAGCTATTAAACAACTTGGACAAAGGAAAAAAGACACATATAAAAAGCTACTAATAAAAGGAAATCTTCCTCTTACGCTACTAACCACAAAATGCACCCAATTCAAAACAGTGGTTGATTTGTTGAGCATGACCAGTACTGCTATCGTTTGTAGTTTTTGTGATTACATATCTGTTTCATTGCAACTAAAGTGAAATATTTCTAGCTATTTTTGTTTTGTTTTGTTTTGATGATTACGGCTTATAGCTCATGAAATTCAAAAAGCCAGTCCACTGTATGTTATGAAGTCCTAATTCAATTGCGGCTATCTAAAGGAAATTTTAGAACACTTCATGCTTTCATCTGCTGACAAGCTTTATGAAGATGCTGATTTCTTTTTCCAGAAGGCCTTAGCACCTGTCCACACTGCCAAAACTACCAAATTGTCGCTGACTGTTAATACTGTGCTTGACTGGCCAGCCAACGTGCCTGACCTGAACCCAACAGAGAAGCTGTGTGGTATTGTGAAGAGGAAGATGAGAAACCTCCGACCCAAAAATACAGATGAGCAAACTAACAAAGCAAGCTCCTCTTCAGGAATACCTTAACCCTTTCATGCATGAATTATAAAATCTTCAGTCAAGAACTGTGTTGGCTGCGATGCCTTTATAGCAACAAAACTTGTGCATATTAAAGAAAATGGCTTTTGAATAGCTGTCCACTGTACTGACTGCCATGCATGAAAGGGTTAAACTGATCGCCTCCTTGCCACACCGCATTGATGTGGTAATTTTGGATAAAGGAACCTAAGCCAGAAGTTGGACATTTCGGTATTGTAAATCCTTTCATGATTGATCCAAAGAAGTGTTCAAATAATTCGGGATGAGGGACCCCTAAAGGGAGCAGCTGAAAGAAAAAGACTGTATTTCTGATTTTCAAAAGCTATAAGCTATAATCATCAAAATTAAAACAATGGCTTGAAATGTGGTGCAGGAGTTAGTGCTGTTGCCTTACAGCAAGAGGGTCCAGGGTCAAATCAAGGTTATTATAGTTAACTAAAAACTACATGTGAAAATACTTGCAGTTGACTGAAATAAAAATAAATACTAGACTTTTGGTAAAAATTAAAACTAACTACAATGACCTTGTGTGCTCACAAAACTAACTAAAGTAAATTAAAAACATACAGGAAATGTCCTTAGTTCTAGACTTTGTCAGTTAGATTAAATTTGGTCAGTCAGCTTGAAACTAATAAAAACTCAACTAAAACTAAACATTTTCAAACAATAAAAACGAGCAAACCGGCTCTGGAAACTAACTGAAATTGAACTGAAAACAAAAACTCATAACGAAATAAAAATAAAAATAAAAACTAACTAGAAAATACAAAACTATAATAACTCTGGTTCAAACCCACCAGCCAGCTTGGGCCTTTCTGTGTGGAGTTTGCATGTTCTCTCCAGGTACTCTGGCTTCCACTTGTGGTTAGGTTAACTGGCAATTCTAACTTGTCCGTCAGTGTGGTTGTCTGTCTCTCTTTAACAAATTGGCAACCTGTCCAGGGTGCACCCTGCCTCTCACCCTATGACAGCTCCAGTCTGCCCGTGACCCTGAACTGGATAAGCGAAAGAAAATGGGTGGGTGGCTTAAAATGTTTAGCTTTAGCCTTCGGCTGCTCCCTTGTATTCTCCCCAAGGGGTCGCCACTGCAGATTAATCCGTATTGGTAATTTGGTGGAGATTTTACGCTTGATGCCCTTCCTGACACAACCCTCCTTGGTGAGAGGGGCTTGTGTTTCCAGGTATAATCTTACCAGGGACCTTTCAATTCTAATGAATATATGAAAATATATCTTTTTATTTAAGTTTTAAAGAAACCCTATTTCATGATATTTCATAAAAAAAATAGAATAGTACATTGGAAATAAAGCTTCAACTTTAAATAAGAATCAAAGCTTTCCACCTTTTTTAAACACAGCTTAATATGCATACAGTGAGACACTTACAGTAAGTGCAACAAGCTGACAGGTTTGTGATGTCACATCTAGCTCCACAAAAAAGCAGAGTTAACCTATCATTTAAAGCTAGACTAAAGCGATATCAAACAAAACAAATGCAAAGCAGACTTTTATACATCCCAACTGCATAGAAAGTCCATGCAAAGACATCAAATGACACATGAAGATTTAATCTGTATCTGTGTAAGTTAAATAGACTTTGATGAAAAACAGTTGCTTCACACTGGGTTGATGTAGCCCTTCAATTGAGAGTCTTTGACAGGCTGTGGATTTTCCTGACACCACTGACAATCAGAAAAGGTTGACAAGCTTAGTGTTGTCATTTGTGGGCAGCCAGAACTGTATGATTCAACTTCTCTGAAAAAAAGGAGAGGGCTTGGAGAAAAGCGAGTGAAATTGCAGACATTCTTAGAAAGTTCTGAAAATTTGCTACTATAAATTGAGTCCATCTATTGGTTGTAATCCTCCTCCCAAAGGCTGCTATGAGCAACATCTGCGGGTTTCCAAAAACACTCTGGGAACTGCATTTGCACAAATGAGGCAAAACTTACTTTGGCATTTGGTGTAAACTCCTCTTAAGAGAGTAAGAACAGTCACTGCTACAAAATAGAGATGGCAGCAGGTAGAAGCTGGTGAAGAAATCAAATGGACCCAAATCAACAAATGTAAAGCCCTATTCCTGTGGGACTAGTATTACTTGGGGACTTGTAGTAGTTTGTTATAAATTGTGGATGCCATCTGCGATCCTAATCCTGTGTAAATCTGCCATAATTTGAGAAGTAAAATAATTACCTACCACATCTGACAGATAGATAGATAGATATCTGATAATACCAGGTAAGTTTATTTTTTCTATTTAGAAAGTTTTTAGTGTTTTCTGCACTTTTCTTTTGCTGTTTTCCTGCGCAAAAGGCGCTGCTCTAAGAGAGAGCATTTTGGATGCAAATTCTGCAGTGCTTGCATTGCTTCACAAATAGAGACCCATCAGCTGCGAGATCCAGATGATATCCATCAGAAGTGCGAGATCTTAAAGGGCGGCAAGGTGGATGAAATGCACGGCAGCCTGACTTAGCAGCCTATTAATATTAATGCTCGTCGTATAGCTGGGAACCACATATGTCACTGTCAGGTAAAACACAGACCTGCTTATCCTATGTGAACATAAATGTGATTTATTTTCTAAACCACATGAGGTCTCCTGGTAGTACCAATTCTGTGTGAACAGGGCTAAAGTCTGACTCCTCACTGTGGCTGCTTGCAGGAACAGCTTAGAGTAAGCAAAATTGTGGATGAAATGATGCACAAATGCTTGCAAACCCAGTAATTTTGGGTCAGAGAGCTGCCTCTGCTTCATTTTGGACTAAACCTGTTGAGGGACATTTATTTCAGCTGTTCTGATGGAAACAGTATCGTTCCCGTCCCCTCCTGTACTGGGACCAAAAACTGGCATCCATCCATCCATTGGCATACAGAACAATACATCTGTCTCAGACTATCTGAGTCTACTGTTGTGTTTGGCCACTGATGCACATGTCCTAGCGGCTCAGTTTCCAGAGCCCTGTTGACAACAGTATGCTCTACATCCCTTTTCTCACATGGCATGAAATAGGAGTTATTAAAAGACATAATTTAGTTTATGAACTGCTGCACCGCAGACTCAGCTGCAGTTTTATAAAAATGTTATACAACCGGTCAAAGTTTTGCCTCAGCACGCTTTCATCCTAATTTGCTAAAATTTTCCACCCATGACGTCTAATACACAATCATAACCGATTTCTCCTGTTGACTATTTTTTGTGATCTCTGTTAGTTTCATTTCCACAACAGTGAGGGGTATGAAGATTCATATTAAACTCTGACTGAATATAAAGTCTCGGTTTATTGAATTCAGTTCTTGAGCAGTCACAGCGGTGCCTCTCACTCCTCATCGTCACGCTGTCTTTTGATAAACTGTTGTGGTGATGAACCACGTTTTATACCAAACAGTAATATTGCAGTGCAGCACACTGAAAAAGCATTCAGTTATTCTCTTTGAAAACCAGGCTGTAACAGTTAATCAAACGTCACGGTGACCTAGAACCAGAGGACTTTTAAGAGATTATGTGAGGCTTACACTAGTGTGTCAAAGCTGATACTGAACTTTCATTATAAGTTAAGAGGATGAGCCAACATGAGCCACCTCTGATAGTAGTGATATGACGCAGTTTGTTTGTTTAACAGGAGCTCTTTGACAGATTTTTAATTAATTTCCTTGCCTCACATTTTAAGCTCTTTGATATCCATTAACAGGCACATATAAAACCAGACCACACAGAATTTAGTCTGAGTAATCTTTTTTCTTTTTAGTAAAATATAACAGGTTATATCACTCTACTTACATAGGACTATAATCAGTCAGTTCCAACCTTTATAAGGCAAAAGTGAAACAGTAAACAAAGCTCAGCAAACCTGATGCAGCTTTTGTATTTATTTTTGTAATTTTACCTGTGCACATCACCATAATGGCTTTTAAACAAACAGCCAAAATGTAACTGAAGTGCAGACTTTCAGCTTTAATTCAGAAGGTCTGACAAGAGAATTGTATTAACTGTTTAGAAATTACAGCCATTTTTATGCATAGTCCCCCATTTTCAGAGGCTCAAAAGTAATGGGACAAGCTAACATAATTTTATATATAAGGATTGTTTTTAATACTTTGATGAAAATCCTGTGCAATCAATGACTGACTGAAGTCTAGAAACCATGGACATCACCAAATGCTGTTTCCTTCCTTGAAATACCATGCCAGGCCTTTACTGCAGCCACCTTCAGTTTCTGCTTATTTGTGGGTGTCTGACTTCAGTTTAGCCTTCAGTAACTGAGATCAGGTGACCTAACTTGACTGAAGGATATTCCATTTCTTTGTCTTAACCCCTCAGGCTGCTTTAGCAGTATGCTTTGGGTCATCCACTTGCACTGTGAAGCACGTTAAACATTTGGAAGCAAATTCAGACATTTTATCTGCTTTGTCAGAACAGAACAAGCCATGAAACTGCACACCAGTCAATAGCCATGTTACTTTAGAGCTTTGTAAAATGTAAAAAAAAAAAAAAAAAAATGCAGAAAAATGGCTGTAATTCCTAAATAGTTAAAGAAACAGTGTATGAGATTTAAAGGTGATCTACTATCAGAATGTGAGTCTGACATATATAGCTATGCTTTATAGAGTGCAAAATCACTCTAGGATAACAACCATTGCGTTTTTGTTCACTTACAGTAAGGTATACACTACCAGTCAAAAGTCTGGGCATGCTTGGCCATAGTGGAGTATGGCCAAGCGTGTCCAGACTCTTGACTGGTAGCGAAGTTAGTGGGTCCCCTTCCACAGGAATTACCAATATAATTAGCTTTCACTTTTCTGTCATCACAATGCAGAGTGGCCATCACTACTTGTTGGCTATAATCTTTACTTTGGAAGCATAAAAACTTAATTTCTATTTCTTAAATATTATTCATTTCAGTCGCATTTCTAATTCCTAATTATATCTGCATACCTGAACCTCTAGACGTGAAATACTCGTGGATGCTGTGGTGTAAGACTCCATTTTGCTTCCTGATGACCACCCAACGTTCTCCCGCAGGTTGGGAAAGGGAGGGGGGAGGACAGGTATTCAATTATTGCAATCTGCATTCTTGCTAATAGATGGCACAAAATGTCACACAGTGGTCCTTTAATGCAGCTCTTTTGTCAACCCCACTGTATACCCTTATGCATGGTTTAAGCAATGCAGCAACTCCACAGATATCCATTACATTATATATGCCTTGAGATAGCCAAGCATAACTAGGTTCATCACTTTTTACACTCAGATCAGCCAAGGAGAAAAACAACTATGGGCTCAAGGGGTCCATGATACTAATACAGAGCCAAAGCTTTGGCCCAGAAAATAAATAACTGGGTCATTACGGATTGATGTCGCTGTGATTTAAAATAGTTTGCATTGGAGGACATATTCCACTCCTCTTGGTGTGTTGTCCAGTGTTCTTATCATTCAACCTCTTGCAGCCATTTCCTGGCCAGCTGTGGAACAACAAATCATAGCCTGCTAGTTTTCAAAGCCCCCCAGTGAATTCTGCAGAGCCAAAAAAACAGAGGTTTTAATTTTGTGGTGCCAAGCGGCAACCTGGAAAAACAGAAAAGGCAACACATCTCCATAAATTAGCACGTCACAGCAGGCTGTGCCCTCTTATGCTCCTCTAAAATTATGTCAGGAAACACTCCAGTTCATGTGTACTTTGCATCTGGATGGAGCCTATACTTTGGGGCAGTTCTCTTTTTTTTTTGTTCTCTGGAAAGCCTTTCACTGTCTGCCTCAGCCATGCCACGACCTCTCTATTCCTCCTCATTTCCTTTGCTGTATATCTCTTACCCTCTGTCTTAAAATCTATCGTATTTCCCCTCCGGCCAAAGAGAAAATGTGAATTGCGATAGATTCACAGTTAGCAACTTAATTAGAGGCCTTAAATCATGGCTGCCTTCCACCGCCTCAGGTTACAGTCGAGAAGGAGAGCAGCACTGAGAATGGTTGTGTGCGTTTGTGTGGTTTGTTCTTAAAAGAAAATCTCTGTACATCCTGAATGCCACCCTTTTCTTTGTTTTTAAAAAATGCTTTAGGGCAGTGAGACTATATTGCTGCTTCATATATCTGATCTGTATGTATTAATAACTGCGGCCAAAATGGAGGGTTGTGAAAAACACTTATTAGGTTCCTAAATTTGCTCTTCCAGGAAGACTGCTGGAGCCGACATCCAACCCTAAAAATTAAAATGATAGCTGCAAAACTGTACTAAAATAACCAAATACTCAAGAACTATTAGATCTGTAGTAATACCAAAAGTATGACTTTGATAGAACATCTAAATATCTTGATAAATTACCGAAATTATAAAAAAGCAAAAGTAATGTAACAATACATGGCAGAACATGGAAATTCAAACTCTCTGCTTTTTAAAAATTGAGAAAAGATATGTATACAGCTTGCAAATTACTTTTCTGTCTGATCTGATTTTTTTAAAGGAGAAAATGAGTTCAGTAAAATGCACAACTTACCGAGGAGATGTGCCAAGTCATTTATAGTGATTGGGGTGATCATCCTGGCTTCAGCTTCACTGCCGTGACGTGCCAGGTTTACAATTAATGCAATTCCTGTTTTTTTTAATCACACTCAATAAAACTGCAGTTTATGTGCTGATTAAGGCGTTTTGGTTTTTCACTCACTGGCTATTTTAATTAGTCACACCTTGCTAATAGTGGGTTGGACCCCTATTTGCCTTCAGAACTGCCTCAATTTGGTCTATACTGACATGACAGAATCACACAGCTGCTGCAGATTTGTCGGCCGCACATCCATGATGCAAATTTCCTGTTCCACCACATCCCAAAGGTGCTCTGTTGAGTTGTACCACCAGCAGCAGCCTGAACCGTTGATACAAGGCAGGCTAGATCCATGCTTTCATGTTGTTTACGCCACATATGGACCCTACTATCTGAATGTTGCATCAGAAATCAAGACTCATCAGATCAGGCAACGTTTTTCCAATCTTCTCTTGTCCAATTTTGATGAGCCTGTGTGAACTGCAGCCTAGGTATCCTGTTCTGAGCTGACAGGAGTGGCACCCGGTGTGGTCTTCTGATGCCACAGCCCATCTGCCTCAAGGTTGGATTTGTTGTGCATTCAGAGATGCTCTTCTGCATACCTCGAGTATAACGTGATTGTGAGTCGGTGTTGCCTTCCTATCAGCTCAAAGCAGTCTGGCCATTTGCCTCGGACCTCATTAGGTTGCTGTTATGTGACTCGCTGATTAGACATTTGTGCTAATAAAGAGTTGTATGAGCATACCTAATGAAGTGGCCAATGAGCGTATACAAAAATAACTATACCAATGTAGTTAACTGGTGTACAAAATCTGTGTAATGTTTTGAATGACTTAATTTAAAAAAAAAAAGAAAGCAACATTTCTTTAGAATTTGTTGAATTGGGTTACAATTGATCTTTCAAAGACTCTTTCTGTAAACTATTAAGACAGACCGAAGCACCCATAAGCTGAAAAATCCTGATGGTAATCAATGGCATATAGTAACTTAGTAATTTAAAAAAAAAAAACCCTAGTCCTAGCTCTGGTAATACCTTTCTGTCATATGTCTCTGTCATATGTCATATGTTTATATGTTGCACCAGGTCCTGGAGAAACGCTATTTCATTTCACTATGTTCTGCATCAGCTATATGTGGTTGAAATGACAATACAGCTCTTGAATCTTGAATCTAGGGTGATTGTGGGGTGGATCCTAAACAGTTTGTTGCAGGGCCAGTAGAGAGACACTGATAACCATTCACACTGACAGCCGATTTAGAATCACCAGTTAACCTAATGTGCATGTCTTTGGACTGTGGGAGGAAGCCCGGAGAGAACCCCTGTAGGCACAGGAAGGACATTCCAACTCTACACAGAAAGTTCTCAGCCGACTGGCAGACTGGAACGATTTTGCTGTGAGGAGTGCTCGTTTTTAACAGCTTTACTCCAACAAGAGCTGGTAGCCAATAAACTATATAATATATTTTGGTCAAAAGTATTTAATTTAAGGCATTCTTGTTAAAATTTTATGAATCTGAGTTGTGTCATGACTTGTAATACTACATACTGTTCAGAAATTTTAATACCAACATACTTATATTGGTATTGGTTGAGCTTTTTCTCTCAACTCCTTCCTAATTCACTCCAATTAGCCAGGTTTTACTGCACTGAATGCAGTAGTCAACTAAAGCAGTGCTATTAAACTGCTATAGTGTTAACTGTTAGGCACAGCAGGAACAGCTGTGTTGGCCTAAGTGCATCTCTGCACACACAGTAGGTGACACGACACAGAGAGACAGACCTGGTGAGTTTATTTTCTACTTTATAGGATATACCAGTGAGAGGTCACCAGTCATGGTTATTGTTATTCACATGTGGCACAGAAAGATTTATACTAATGTAATCTGTAATTAGTGGACAGAAGTGGGTTAACAACAGTTGAATAAGTAAAACATTTGTTTTACATTTCTTATAGTTTTTAAAAAAAAATCTGTTTTCATATAGGCAGCTTGGTGGTTAGCACCACTGCTTCACAGCAAGAGGGTCCTGGGTTTGAATCCATTAGCCACCCAGGGCCTTTCTGTGTAGGGTTTCCATGCTCTCTCCAAGTTTGTGTGGGTTCTTCCTGGGTACACTGGCTTCCTCTCACCGTACAAAGACTTGGCTGTAGGTGTGAATGGTTGTCTGTTTCTGTGTTAGCCCTGTGATAGCCTGGTGACCCGTCCAGGGTGTACCCTGTCTCTCAACTTTTGATATTTGAGATAGGCTCCAGAAGAGAACAGATGGATGCTATAAACTAATCAGGCATAACACTATGACCACCTGCCTAATATAATGTTCGTCTCCCTTTCTCTGTCAAAACAGCCCCGACCCATCGGTCCAACACTGGTCCTTTCTTGGACCACTTTTGACAGATACTGACCACTGCAGACCAGGAACACCCCACAAGTGCTGCAGTTTTGGAGATGCGCTGACCCAGTCATCTAGCCTTTGTCAAACCCGTTCAAATCCTCACGCTTGCCCGTTTTTCCTGCTTCTAACACATCAACTTTGAGGACAAACCGTTCACTTGTTGCCTAATATATCCCACCCACAAACAGGTGCCATGATGAAAAGATAATCAGTGTTATTCACTTCACCTGTCAGTGGTCATAATGTTATGCTTGATCGGTGTATATGTAAAACAGCTGATGGCAAGATGTAATAGGATACATTAGTTCTGCCTTTTGTATAGAAAAGAAGAAAATAATTTCCGGGGTTGGCTTAGACAAGGCCGGCTCCCAGGCTTGTAATGAATGGATTATACTGAAACCTGCAACAAAAACAGGAAATGTATTCTTTTGCCATGTGAAGACTTGTAATTCAGGAGCACTTCTTATACCCATTCACCGGCTTCTTCTGACCCTAAATCTCTTGATCTTGGTTACAAGTTCCTCTGCTGCTGCTATGCTGATGACAATCAGCTTTAATTTACATTCCAGTTCAGCAGTTAGAATCTTCCTTTAGTCCTGCAGCTTTAAATGAAAACCCAAGCCTGCTGCTTTAGATCTTATTAAGTATTCAACAGTCTCTGCTCAGCTAAGAATTTCCACACATGCTCTGGATTAACAATTTCATTTTCCTATCACATCTTGAAGAAAAGGCTCCATGACAGAGTGGCACTTTACAGGGTCACCCAGTGTGACAACCTCACTAGGCTGCACTAATAGAGCCATTCTCAAATCCAGACCTATTAATCAAACTCCAAGACCCCAAGAGCTCAGGATTGATAGCTTCAGTCTCAGAGCTGAACTTTTTTCAGAAATATTTTCCTCTATGAGATAAGGAAAGAGAGAGGGGGGCAAGAGGGTTAGTTTTAACTTTAAAATGTCATTAAGAAGACAGATTCCACAAGTAACTGCATTTTATAATAGTGGTGGTAGGGGAGTTAACTCAGAGATGTATATACACCTTTTAATTCAGTCTGAAGAAGGCAAACAGATTCAAATCTTTCCATAAATTCACCCAACAGTGTCAGACCCCACCCATAAATAACGCTTTAGAGGTACCACTTAGCATTCACAATGATTGCTTTGCCACTTGTTGTTTTAACCATTTTTTGTTAGCACAGTGTTTGCAACTCAGCTCGGAGCACTTTTCAGATGTCTTAATGCCAATCAGAGGTGTGTGAATGCAAGTATGTGGGAAGCAATCATTACCATGATGCCCACAGAGAGGGATGAACAGCTAATTTCAGGGTGGAGCGCAGATCCAGACACCTCAACAAAACACCACACACACACACACACACACACACACACACACACACACACACACACACTCTTACACAATGCCTCATCCCATTAAGGCCAGTCAGAATGCAGAGCAGTGGGAGTGATTTGCAAGGGCTTTATCAGTCTGAATGTTAATAGAAGAGCTATGGGACATACTGGCCAAAGCAGATAACGACTGGGTAACTAGTGTGTGTATATATGTGTGTGTGTGTGTGTGTGTGTATGAGTGAGTGAGCGAGAGAGTTTGTAAAAAAAGTTAGAGAAAGTATCAGAGGAACAGGGAAGGAAGTTGGTTGGTAAAGTTGGTGCTATACAGCATCCTCCGCTTAAAGCACAGCAACTTAATACTGTAGGAAGTCATATTGTATCTATACTACACAGACACAGTGTGCAAAGAAAAGTAATTACATTAGATTAAAATACATATTTTGCTTGCACATGTGGTAATGTTTTAGGCATAGGAGCTGGACTTAACACATCACTTAGAAAACATACATGAAAATATACTCCTCTCCTAAAAGTGTAATTTCCAGTGCCACAACTTCCCCCCTGGGATTAATAAAGTATTCTGTTTCTGATTCTAAACTGGCAGCTCAGCCAAACCTGTGGTCCATTTTTAACTCCTGCTGTCAACTAACTTTTATAGGTCGGCTTTTCCTTAATCGTGCGCCCATTACTTCTGGCTATGCTTCACACCAGAATTTCTCAAATCTGGTTAAAAATTCCTTTGTTAAAGAATGTAAACGTAAGTTAAACACAAGCACAAACTTCTCACGAATACCGTAATACATAGAATAGTAATTAACTGAATAATTAGTATTTTGTTTAATTGTCCTGTGACAAAGAAAGCTTTTCACGGGACTCTATGCAGTCCTCTGAAAAACTAATTACACCCTAGAATCATTAGCTTGCAGAACCACCTTTAGCAGCAATGACTTGAAGTAATGGTTCAGTCTCACGTTGCTGTGAAGGAATTTTGGTCCCCTCTTCTGTACAACATTGCTTCAGTTCACAGACATTCATTTATGCGCAGCTCTCTTAAGGTACCACCACAGCATTTCAATCAGGTTGAGGTGGGGACTGGGCGATTGTTTTTCAGTCATTCTGTTGTAGATTTGCTGCAATGCTTGGGATCACTGTCCAGTTTTAAGATGCAATTTGGGCCAAGCTTTAGCTGTCACACAGATAGCCTCACATTTTACTCCGGAATACTTTGGTATACAGAGGAGTTCAGGGTTGACTCTGACTGCAAAGTACCCAGGCCCTCTGGCTGCAAAACAAGCCCAAATCATCACCACTCCACCGCTGTGCTTGACAGTTGGTGTGAGGTATTTGTGCTGATATGCTGTGTTTGGTTTTCACTAATTGCGCTACTGTGCATTATGTTTAAACATCTCCACATTGGCCTCATCTATCAAAAGGACATTGTTCCAGAAGTCTTGCGGTTTGTTCAGATGCAGCTTTGCAAACCTAAGCTGTGCTGCCATGTTCTTTTTACTGTAGGCAGAAGAGGTTGTCTCCTGGCAACTCCCAAACAAGCCATACTTATTCAGTCTTTTTCTATTCCACTGTTATGAACGTTAACATTTAACATGTAGCATCTGAGATGTAGTTTCTGCTTTTTTCCCCATCTCTGAGCATCGCAGGGGCTGACCTTGGGTTGAATATACTGGAACGTTCACTCCAGGGAAGATTGTTGCATTGTCTTGACACCTGAATGCTCCAGACCAGCATATAGCCAAAACCTCTGCTTATATAGAGGTGATCACACTTGCTGATGATCAATTAATCAAGTTTATTTGATTAGCAGCACTTGGCTTATACTGAAATTATAAATCTGTGCAGTCTTTTTACTAAGGGGTGTTGAACTCAGTTTTACTCAAGGGCCACACTGGGAACTTAGAATGAAATCAAGGGCAAGACATATAGTATATAGTTTTTTATAGTTCATAAATTCAAAAAATAAAAATATATTATATGTTTTTCTTACATACAACTTGCACGGTGATGCAATGTTAGCACCGTCGTCTCACATAAAGAAGGTCCTGGGTTTGAATCCACTCTGGAGCCCATCTGTGGGGTCTTCCCCTACCTCTCCGGCTTCCCCCCATACAATCCAAACACAGGCACGTTAGATTAACTGGTGATTCTGAACTGGCCAAGCAACACACACCTCTTGAAAATCTGTGGAATCTGTGGGGCACAGATTCTGTGTGGGTTTGCTCATTAGGTGATCAGTGTGTGCACATTTTACAAAAATCTGATCAATAATCTAGGAGGAGCAGCGATTCTTGTGAATTGCGGAAGGACAGATAACAGACGCCTCACAAAGGCATTTATTCATGGCTCCTTTGGCCAGATGAGCTACAGAACAAAATGTTGAAACTGCCTATTTCAGCTTTAGATTAATAAAGGGTTAGAGTGAAAACAGACACGTTTTTTACTTTACATACAGTCACAAAGTAAACATAGCTACACCAATAAATAATGACACCACTCGTAATTCATTAAGTTCCATATAAAGTTTGCTTTCAGCTTGCAAGTTTGTCTGCCACTGGGGACCAAATCTGCACAAAAATGGTTCAAAATGGTTCAGGCTCAGCTGCATAGTTAAAACGGGAAAAGGATCAAACTTTGGTGTTTCTCTGCCAGTGATGGTAGTTTACCCCAGGTGGCTTAAATGGCAGATGGTGGAACAACAGCAGTAACAGTAGAACCTTCACTCGACGGCAAAAGAGAAAACCCTCCGAAGTCAGAATAACAAAGGAAGGCAAAGTGAGGGAGTGACAGAAAAAAAAGCCGTCTCTTTAAACTATTAAAATAAAGAAAACAAACAAATAAGGGCCTAAAGACAGTGCATTTGGAAAAGTTTTGTCACTGACACTGAATGAGGATAGAGTAGAATGCTGCTTGCCGGCCTGATATTCAGACACTCTCTAAAGAGCCAATATAAAGCTGAAGAACCAGATTTAGTAGGACAAAAAGCACATGAAACACTGAATTGTTAAACAACCTGGTCCTCTTAAATAATTTTAACATGTGCTGTAGTCAATCCAAAGACTTTATCTTTAGAAAGTAACTAAGTGCTGCTCTCATAGTTTACCTTGAGCATTGTATTCATTTGTTGGGACAAACTGCAAACCCATGAGTTCCAAGGGGAAAGGGAGTGAAGACATCACCAGACTGAGGACATGGCATTTATCTCGTTTTCTGAAATTAACACAGGGCCACTGAGCAAACAAGGTTCACTTGGTCTAGAAGCAATAACATGTTTCAAACTGTGGCCTTATTTCACATAGCTTCTCTTGGGCTCTGCAGATAGCTGCAGGGTAGAGTGATGAAAGGCTACCGACAGGGAATAAAAAGAACAAGGCCATAGTATGGAGTGGACTTACAGTACCGCACCCTGAAACAGAAGGAGATACTGGGTCACTGTAGATAAGATAGATGGCCAGAGCAAGGATAGAAACATAAGAGAGTGGGATGTGAAAAGAGAAAAAACATGAAGTAAAACAAAAGAATTGAGAGTAAAACAGAGCAGAGATAACGATGGGGATAAAGGGAGAGATGACGCAGTAATTGGGCCTCATTTGCAAGTATGCTTTATAGATTTATTTTACTTCAATCTGGGTCAAGGTTGCATAGGCAGTCTTGTAGTTCCAAACTATCCTGCTTTCAAGAAGTACGTCAAATTTTTCTTCTCAACTACTCATTTAAAAAAATCTTTTGATCTGCTCTCGCCGTCTTTCTGGCTGACCTGCATATGGTGAATTAAACATAATCTAACTTTGAGTGAGTGCTTGTTTATCTCACAGATCATTTGGATCAGTCACTGAAAGTTTCTGAGTGATGCACCGAGCAATATGCAACTGACCTCCATCTCCCTCTATCGTGTCTGCTCGGCCTCATTTTCACAGTAGAGCATTTTAATGGCGCTCTGACAACAGCTGAAAGCAATGAAATAACTACAATTTTTAAAAGATACTGACTGATAACAACTGCTTCAAATCTAGTTTGTCTGTGATGCATCAGTCAGAATGGGAGCTGTGTAAATTTGAGACATCTTCTGGTTCTTGGTAGATTTGAGGAAGGGAAGAAAAAGAAACATTCAGAAAGACAAAAGTTACCATGAAGTCATTCTCTGTTGGGTTAAAAGCATTTTATAGTTGCCACTGACTTCCTTACACACACTGCTGCTGAGAATGCAAGAGTGTGTGCGGACGTCTGTCTCTACAGTCATGTTTATGATTTCCAGGACGCGCTCTTCGATTACTTTGCTTCCAGTTACAACAGCAGAGACACCTATCATTTAGAAGAATCCTGCACTGAGTTACACATCTCACAGCTGTGAGCTTAATGTAATGCTTCGGCATTTATCCAGGGCTTCTCTCGTCTTACTGACCACTCAAAGCGCTTTACACCACAAGCCACATTTTAACCACACATTCATACAGTGGACTTCATCTACCTCACAACTATAGCCAATTTACAATCACCAGTTCAGCTACCATGGATGTCTTTGGACTGTTGAAGAAAACCGGAGTACTTGGAGAGAATCCATGCAGGCCCAGGGAGAACATGCAGACTTTACGCACAAAGGCCCCAGAAAGGGATTTAACTAGGAACCTTCTTGTACTATAGTACTGCACCCTTGTACCACATCTAAATGTTTATGGGGCCAATGTGTTGGGCATACCCAAATCTAGAGAACTAAGAGTATAACCAAAGCCCCTCTAGAAGCAAGTCTTGGCAGGTATTTTGGGTACACCAAGCCCCTGTTTAAATAAATGGAAAGAGAACTACAACTTCTACTTCAGTGATCACCAGGTGCAGCGCCAAGGGGCGGCAAGGCTAACACAGGCTAAGTTCTGGCTACCCCTCAAAACTAATGGAAAATGTCAGACCAGTGGTCTTCTTTTTTGGCTGCTCCCATTAGGGGTCACCACAGTGGTAGGGTTGTACTGACAGACGATGATGTCAGGGATCGGTGACAACCTAAGTACCTGGCAATAGCTCGCCATTCAAGACAATTTTTGGCTCATTTCTCCACTGATGCATCAAATTATTATTGTCATTATTCTGAGATTCATTATAAATTGAATCTACCATGCTACAGCTGTATGTCACATCTCCACTCATAACAAACACTTGAAACACAGATGTGTGTGGGGCCGCATGAATGCGCGCACACACACACACACACACACACAGAGTTCATGCATAGTTCATCATGTCGGCACTTTGACGTTGGTGTGTGATTGCTGAGCAGCTACAGCGATCCATGGTTATCATCAAATGACAGAAAACAAGAAGAGGACATTGCTTACTGTTGGATTAGTTTTTAAATAAGAGCATAACATGACTGTGCACTTGCAGAGATGCTGTTTATCTCATCTAATTAACTTTTTTCTACAGGGAGGTTTTGTTGGTGAAAAGCTCATTGGGTATATGGCGGAAACAGTGAAGAGTGGAGGACAAGTGAGCTATTTTACACAGAAACAAAAACAATCAAAGTGGATGACTGTAGCAAAACCAGGTCCAAGGTAACAAAAATAAGGAGCCAGCAAAGGTTGTGACTTTTTATCACTGCAGCTATTCAGCCCACTTATGTTAATTATGGTAAAGCCTACTAACCCTAACCCCAAGTGAGAAATAAACTCCCTGGTGTGTAGGTTTCTCTCTCATTTGTGATGTTGATGGGTTTTTTGCACATGCGTTATGCAGAGTGGATGGCTGCTACCCTAATGGTTGCATTTTACCCTCTTCGCAGGAGGCCCTGAGGCAATGCCATCTGCCATTGGCGATATCAATCAATTAGAATATTGAACAAATTGCCCAACCCTACACAGCGGATCATCTGCCTCCATCTCACCTTATCCCTTGTATCATCTTCTGCCACACAAACCCTCTTCATGTCCTCCATCACTACATCCATCTTTTTCTTCTGCCTGGCAGCTTTAGTTACAAGTATAAATGATTTTTTTTCCATTCTTCTTTTTTCTCTCTTTTTTATTCTTGTAGAAAATGGACAGAATAGAGGCTGAACATATATAGCTTCCATTTAGACTTACGCTATCTGAAGAGGGGAAGAACCATTTCTCTAAGGATGTTTTTCCCACCTGGTCACGTTTTAACACCAGTTTAATTTGTAATTATCTCATAAGGCTTTATCAAAAATTGAAACAGTAAAACTTAAGCAACCATTTTCATTAATTGAGGATTGCATAGAAAGCCAATTACATATGACTCTTTCTAGTATGGCAGTCCTGTCTGCTTAGGGATAGTCCGAGACTGCACACCTCAGTCAAGGTTAACAGCCCAATCTCACAATGTTAACGTATCCTTCAAAAAAAGTCCTGGAACCAGATTCAGATCGACTCCAGATGTTAATCATTTTTAAGCTCAGCCAAGTCCCACCACTGGTAATATTCCATTCAGTCAGTAACTGTTTGCATGAATCCAGCTAACAAACAAACATCACCTCCTTGGCGGAGGTTTCTGTTCAACCCAAATGTAAATAATGGTCACCGCTTTGCCACTCCTGTAAAGGCAGTCTGGCACCTCCACTGATGGTGATCAGGACAAAATAATGGCATGTACAGAATCACCAATCAAATCTGTTAATTTTTAACTGTAGTAGACATGTGCAAATTATCACAGAGCTAAACTGGCATAATCCAAAATGTCCACATGATAAACCACTCATCCCATCAGAACACTTTAAGAAATGCCCCGCTAATTTAAATTGCGTATACAGTAAGCCAGGAAGAATGACAAGCACACATCCTTACATATTTACTACAATAACATGAAGATATGCTTGCCACCACATAGTTGAAACTATGCAGCACAACTGGTTCATATGTTTCCTGCTTCAGATGTTGACTGGATCTTCAGGAACAAATGCAGGACAACTATCATATTTGCCATTACCAAATTCTTCTATTGAGCTTTTTTAATTCAGGATTCACTGAACGCCACGTCTCTGTTGACCTTGCACTAAGTTTGGTCATGTTAGACTACTTCCAATCATTCCTCTGTCGAGTCAGGATAGGTTCCATCAGTCTGTCAGCAAATTCGTGCAAAAGCTCCAAGACAAAGATTATGGTAGAGAAGTGATACAGAGCAAAGGAAGAATCCATCAATGTTTATGGCAGATCTGGATCGCTTTTTTTAAATTAAAAAATAGGGCAATGGTCTTGGTGGAGAACACGCTCTCCAGGGACAAAAAAGAGACTAAATTTGCTCCTCTAATCCAGGTATTCATTACAAAGCAAGGTTTTCACTACCAAACTCCCCTTTAATGTTCATCTGTCATTTTCATATGCAAGAAAGAAAACTTTCGGCTAAAAGTAGCAGTTTACATTCCCTCCTCCGTGCCGCTCTGTGCCTGTGTTATTGTACTTTGTGCAGAGACTTATGTGTGTAGGAATGTGGGGCTGTGCTTTTGTGCTTCTAAGCTATCATAGCTCACTCATGCAGGTAAAGTCATCAGCAGCAGCAATCTGCTCAGGCCTCCAGGGGACTGTGCATGTGTGTGGAGCCACATACATGTGGACAGACACAAACACAGGCACACTCACTCTCCCTAGGGTGGTTCTCACTTCAGGGAGAAGGACAAGGAGGGTAGAGTCTATTCACCCACATAGACAGAGAGAAAATTAATTTGTTACAGCACGTTTATCGTCATGACAACCTGCCTTTTAATTAACGGCTGACAAACAGCCTGGATGTTGCGTCTCTCTTTGGGGAAAGAGAGAGAATGAAAATGGTGCTCCCCTCATCATGCATGACTGACAGAAGGACTACATTGAAAAATGGTGGCAGAATTCTAATTGTTATTTATGGCAGATACTCATATTTTCATATTATACATACGATCAAGTAATACTTGTTGTGACCCTAAAAATTATTTTTGTAATTGCTTGAAACTGGTTTGTTAGTGGACATATGCTGCTTATTTCAAACTCCATATTTTTATTCCTTGACTCTAGTAGAGTAGCTTTGCCTGATTACAGCTCAAAATAATCCTTATTTATCTTAATCTGGGCCTTGGTGCAGCCCCTCAGTTCATCCACTGCTTGAGCTTCTTTTCCTTCGAGCCACATTTCTTCTGATTGGCTGTCCCTCGCAAACAGAAAGTTTAAACAACAAGTGGGTGGGGCTTCAGAACTCAAAGCCAGAGTCGTGTGCTTTTGATTGGGGATACCCTCCCTCAATGACATCAGACAGAACCAAGAGTAGAAAAAAAATGTCCAAAACTGGGTGCCTGTCTGATGCAGTCTGATGCCTGCTTTGGCTACAAAAGAAAAAAGTGACATCTTGATTAAACAAACCATGAAATGCTGCTTGGAAATCAGGCAAAAAAAAAAATGAGGTTGGACAGCGAGTGCTATACTTTTCTCTGAAATGCCCTGGAAGACACAGCAGAACCATAGTATGGATCACATTGCAACATACTGAAACGAATGCTGGCTATATATACACACAGTATATCTCCATCCTTGCACACACAAGTAGCAGTGAAACCCATAACATATTAATGAAGGCTGAGTTTGTTCTGTAACCTTGTCCTCTGTACTTGTAAACTTTGGATTTGTTTTTCCAAATGTGATTTGGTTTCAGGGATGAAGCCCTGGATGAAAAACCAAACAGTTTCTGTCTGACAAGTCTGCTCTGTCATGTAAAAGTAAAACATCTCAGCACAGTGTGTGAGAGTGGAAGAAAGAGGGGGAGACCACAGAGCTCCTCAAAGCATCTGGCCATCAAAACGGGCCTGCTGCTGCCTCAGAGTGGACTGCTGAGAGAGAAAGAGCGTGTGCGTCTGTTTGTTTTACCTCTTGAGGTTAAGCAGAGCCCAGGGGATGCCGGTGGGAGTTTTGAATGCTGGCAGCAGCCTCTCACCCAACTCCACTGCCTTTCTACGAAACACCTGAGAAAGAAACAGAGAAACAGTGCGACTCATTACAAGATGGTTCCAGTTGCAGAAAGAGGATTTTGCATGTTCTTGAATTTTCATGAGCTTTTTCAGAAAAAGGCAGCCACATTTGCAAATCTGCATCTCCATCTCTGTTCAAAATCCACAGCTTACACCTGTAGCTCAGTCCTTCTCTCTATCCTTCCACTTTTTATCCCTTTATTCCAGGCCTTTCCTCTTTCCTGTCTGCTTCCATTTATCCCTGTAATCTTTTGCCAGTATTTTTCCTTGCCTGCCTTACTGTTGCTTGCAGCTATACTGATGCTTTCCAGCTGTAATTTCGGGAAACTTTAACCCATTTAACTTCTTGAAATGTCACTGACACTATATGCATTACTATGATAAAATAAATTCATAGTTTATTGGATGAATCAGTATACATGCATTTGAGTATTTTGCACCCGTAATACAGCCCACAGTGTTTTGTTATCCCTCTATTTATTTAATGCTTCCTGCTGTTTTACCCAAACTGACTGCCCAAAGAAAGTCAGTTACAACACCATCAGCAGCTAAAAAAGAAACGCTGCCTAAAGGAAAATAATAAAATTTTCATGCTTTAATGATTTGCCGCTCACTAGAGTTAACAAAACTTTAGCTTAAACTTGAAAGCGAGACACATCTCAAAACAGTGGTGAGTCAGCCCTCCACCCAGAGAAAGCTGGACTCACAGATCTTTGATCTTCTCTCAGCCCTTCGGTATCTTTCAGGGTGAGACATCACAGGCTGTGCTGGCAAACATGAGCCTGTAGTCTGTTTTAAAGTCTGCTGACATCAATTTACACAGTTATGGAGCACTAATGTTGAATTTTCATCTCATGTAGCCTTCAGGTCCATTTGGACCCACCGCGGAGTCGTGGTGTTACTTTGAATAACGTCATGAATATTAAACCTGAAAACAAGAGCAAATACACCAGTATAAAAGGCCTGTGTGAAGCTGGGAAATGGTGCCCTATGGAAGAGGATTTGTGACTGTCTTCCTGTCTGCCACTTGTTTGCAGTATTGTGCAACAGAATAAAAGCCTAATTCAAGACTGATTTTTGACCTTTTTACACTTGTGCAAATCATGTTATTGGTTCCACTTTATATGCTACAATTAAGCCATTTTCTGCTGCAACGCAAAAGCAAATTTTTCCCTTGAACAGTGATCTCTTATCAAGTGAATTTAAGCTCCCTGTCTAATCTTTTGTGTTAGCGAATCTGACTAGACAGCTCTGTAGCAGTTCTAGCCGAGGGCTTAGGGTGTCTCTAAGGTGTCTGATTTTGTTGGCTGTAAAAGTGAAGTACTTCCATATTTGGCTCCTAGCGTGAGCGTACTAAAGCAGTAAAGATGAAATGGGATTTGGCCTAAGACATAGTGGACAGCTTGACACTGCTGCCAGGGTTTCAGCAGCTTGACTCAAAGTGCTGCAGCTGCCCACATGACATAAGAGAGAATGACTTTATGTCGGTGTCAGTTTTTTCTGTTAAGCAATGCAGTCCACGTGGATTTGGCCTTTTTATCCCTGACTCTAGATGTAGAATTTGAGGGCATCTGTGACACAGATTCAAGTCAGTCAGAAAAAGTTAAATAATCAGATACTGTCACTCCGGTCATCAAATAAATCATATGAAAAGCACCTCTGACACCTCTCCATATTTGTTCTTTTAGAAGCCTTGCTGTTGATACAGCAAAATGTTAGTTATCACTAAGATTTTCAAGCTTAAACCTGAAATGCTTTATCAAAGATAGAAAATGTAAAAACCCAGATAGAACACCAGAATTTCATATGATTTGATTTGTTTGGTTCCAACCACAGTAACTTGGGACTTAAACATTAAGACTTGAGATTTATCCGTCTCTCTCTTAAATGTGTTACTTCTTAAAAGGAGAAAACAAAAATTTTTCTTGTTGAAATGTGTGACTGAATTGCACGTCTACCTGGCTGTGAAGCGGTTTGCGTCCTTGCGAGCGACTGTGCAAACTTTTGCCATTCAAAACCAGCTGAAGCTGTCAAAATGCCACAGAATTATCATTCAAGCTTCACCATACGCCTTCTTGTTTTAAAGCACAGACTGTATTTAAAAGATGGCCAAAGCCACCATGACTATTAGTTAGAGAAGCATTGTTGTGAAGTCCTTGCTAAGCATTTTCTTCACCACCAGTTTGGTGACCTCAAAAATGAGGACAGTATGAGTAAGGGCATTGGACATTGGTTGCTTTGTCACTCATTTTCAGTCCAGTTCTTTTATCTGGTCATCTTCACAAGGTTGTTTTTTTGCTTGTTTGTTAAGCCACTTTACATTGACCTATGAATCATTCAAGCATAAAAATGGCAGAAGAGATGTGTCTATACACATCAGACAGCTTAGCAAAGTACCGATTTTAAACTGTGTCTTTAGGCACTTTGTTACTCAAAGCCTGTTGTGAAAACACAATCTATTCCAATATCTTTAGTTAAATCTATGAAAAATGCCCAAGATAACACAATTTGACAGGCATAAAATAGTACTGTTGCACCAACAAGGTGATTCCCAAAGAGCTGTTCGCCAAAAACTTGGCATATCTCAGCATGGTGTTCAGAGTGTCCTGAGAAAAATCTCAGGAAACTAGATAAGTGGAGGGCAAGAAAAAAGTGGCAGGCCTGAAAACTATCTACAGTAGATGAACAGTATCTGAAAGTCATGTCCTTAAGAAATAGGAAAACATTCCAGCTAAGACCTGAGGCAGGACCTGAGAAATGCATCTGGCCCTTGAGTTGATCCATGTATTGTTCAACTAAGCCTTATCAGAAATGTCTGCCAAAAAGGTGGCCAAAAATGTTAAGGAAAGGAAAAAAGGATGAGGTATGCCAAATTACACAAGAACTGGTAGTGTCAACAGGTAGGCACAAAGGCAGTCGACATCCAAAGAAGAACTTTGGAATGCTCTTCAAGAAACGTTAAGAACCATTCCTGACTTTAAAGAAATGACAATGAAGGTTTGCCTAAGAAAGATCAGGTTGTGCAGAAGAATAACATACCTAATATTAACTTCCATGCTCATTAGAACTGTGAAAACTCTGTTTTTGCCTTAGGCAATATACTTCAGCAAAAATTAAAGTAATGAATGGTTTCTCAAGATTTTGTGCAATACTAGAGCCTGAACGTTTACACTGTCATGATCTTGGTGTTTTGAAACCAGACATTACAAACGAGGAGTGGAGCTGATTGTGAAATGTGCACATTTATTGTGACATACTAGAGAGCTGAGGGTCATTTTCCCAAAGACTCCTATATAACCTGAAGTCTTTTTTATAACCAGAGCAGTCGGCCTCTGCTGGCTGTTATAAAGAATCCATTGGATTTGCATTTCATAACCAGAAGCTACATCTATCTTTTATATAGACTATGGTTTTATGGCGGAATTTTGCAAACTACTGGTGCAAGAGTACTAGTGACAGACATCGGATTTCAGTAGCCAAGAGCCACAGTCTTAAAGTTTCAGTGACCGACTGCTAACTCGAGGAGCCAGCATAAGAGTGATGGTCACACAAGAAATTTAGTGTTGGTTTTTGCTTGGTCAATTTTATTTATTAGAGAGAGACCATTTTGTGACACTGGCTGTAATTGTTCAATTAACCAAGGTTTAGTCTGCCCTGATGAACTGGACTTAAAAAGAAATCCAACTTTATTTCCCACTCTGTGCTGAATATTACAGTCTCACATGAAATGTAGATGATTAAAACATTTATTGTCCACACAAAATGTCACTAAGTGCCATCACTAGCCCACAGGGTGAACTTTGAGGGTCTAGAGAGAGGGTCCTCTGAACCAATAGCATTATGGCTCTATGGGTTTTTGTTTGTTTGTTATTTTGTTTGCTTACTTGATATCTGCTAAGACTTAGCAATTTAAGAATAACAAGGAATGATACACAAATGTATCAAAAAAGTAAATTACCATTAAACACCAGCTTTGCAATGTTAACAGTGTATTTATTTAAATAAAACAAATTATGTACTATATACACGTCCACAGGTATTTGAGGATGCATTTGCATGTTTTGTTCTTTAACTATTTGTTGGTTACTACTGTGAAATAACTGCCTGATAATTATCTCAAAATGACATCTAATTGGTGTAATCAGTTGTTGCCATCCATGCATTAATGTTTAATGTCATTTCTTTTGATACACACACATACACGCAGAGGCGGTGCAGCAGCATGCAGTATGTCATGAGCTGGCAGCTCTGTACCCGAGGGAGCTACCACTCAGCAGGGTCTGAGGGACGGGCGCAGGAGGAAATAAAGGATTTGTGAAGAAGGAAAGCTCAAGAGGCCACTCGTCAAAACAATGTGGCAACTCTATGGCTTTTCCCTCCAAATTCAGGGGCAGGAAAGGCTACTGCGAGTTAAACCGAGGTGAGACGTTAACAGAAAAGTGGCATACATGTGGCAAAATTAACTTCTGTCTTGGCATTCTGGGAATAAATGTCAGAATATTTAGTGCGAGAGGGACACTGATACATCTGACACTGTCAAAGATGCCATGGAACAAGTTTCTCGTAGATTTTATTTTCTCCCATTACATTTCTACACATCTGATATGCACATAGAGACGATAGGGTGCAGTGGAATATTTCCAATAAATTAACTTGAGAAAAATCCTGACACTATTCCTTCTTGTGTATTTTAGTTACTATACTGATATTATACAGAGCTTCAGACCACACTTAAATTACATAAAAAGATTTAATTGATTTAGACCAGGGTTTGCATAGAAAGGTTTTTGGTGACCCCAAAGAGATTTTCACCAGAGCCAAAGGGGCGAATATTTATTTCGTGCCAATTTTCCTAAGTGTGGATTCATATACTCCAGCAAAACACATAGTTTTGTTTATCAAATGACCATAAACAGCAGAAAACGCATAGATGTGTTAAATAAGGTAACATAGACCTATATGCACCACTAACTGCAATTCCATTCAGTTTAATTATATAGCGCCAACTCACAGCAAAGGCCCTACAATATCAGTGAGCAAACCTCAACAATCAGATGACTCCCTATGAGCAAGCACTTGGTGACTGTGGGTGGAAAGAACTCCCCTTTAAACAGGAAGAGAAGAACCAGGCTAAGAGAGAGGCCTCAAGCAGTTAGGTGGTGAGGGGAAAGAGAAAGAGAAAGGGGAGAGCATTCAGTGATTATGGGAGAGTTCTGTTCAGCTTCTCAAGTCTACACAAACATCGTGGGGTGGCTATGGCTCAAGACATAGAGCAGGTTGTCTTCTAATCGAAAGGCTGGTGGTTCGATCCCTAGCTCCTCCAGTCCACATGCGGAAGTGTCCTTGGGCAAGATACTGAACCCCAAATTGCTCCAAATGCATCCACTGGACTGTGTCTGTGACAGTTGTGCTTAAAGACATAAAGTACCTGTCCTCATTCATCATGACTGATTCTCATAATATGAGTGTTTTATTGCAGTAAATGATGGCCAGTAAGAGGCTATTCACCTGTTGAAAAAGTAGACACTGTGTGAGAATTAAGTTGGATTCTCACACAATTTAAAAATATTTTGCTAAGATAATCGGCTAATTTCAACTTCTGAAAATTCAACACCACAGTGGATCTGAAATAAATAAATCACAATGTGACTGAATTGTAGTCTTGTATTAACCACTTAGGAATCACACCAGGTATTTTTTTAACATTATCCCTCTGTTCTCACAGGCTTAAGAGTAATAGACCTGCGTATGTGAATCAGGCTGCAAAAAACGAAAAGAACTATTAGAGACAAATAGAGGACACGCCAGGAGTGGCCAAATCAACAATGTGGTCATTTCCTAGAATAGAAATTTAATGTAGTACCACTGTAAAATACTAAAGACAATTAAAGTGGAAGATTCCTGCATGAATTTGGTAGAAAATCTTCACAGAAAGAAGGCATATCACTCTCAAAATCTGCAAGATTAACTTCATGAATGTAAGCATGCAGGGTTTTCTCTAGACCGAAAAGCAAGATAATTCTCTGCTGGCAACATCTAAAAAAACCCTGCTTAGTTCTTGAATACCCTTTGGACAGATAACACTAACATTAACTTGGACCCAAATGAGGTGAAAAGAAGAGCGTGGAGAGGGAAAAGAAGGGCCTGGCAAAGCTTCTGAGGTGGCAAAGTCATGCCAAGACATGTTGCAATACACAGAGAAGAAGACTCCAAGCAAACAAACATGGAAGCAACAAATGTTAAGACATGCTTAGATCTGCAAATATTTTTGCACTCCCTGTACCTGCCTGGGTTCTCTCTGGGTACTCTGGCTTCCTCTCACAGTCCAAAGACATGCATATTAGGTTATTTGTGATTCTAAATTGGCTGTATAGTTGTGAGTATGAGTAGGAATGGTTGTTTCTCTCTGTGTTAGCCTTGTGATGGACTGGTGGCCAGCCAAGGGTGTATCCCATCTCTCGGCTTATGACAGCTGAGATAGACTTCAGCCCCCCCACATGACCCTGCGTTGTATAAGCAGTTAAGAAAACGGATGAAGGACCCCTTTAACTAGAACGTCAAGGACTTATACTTTGTTCAAAGGAATAATAACAAGAATGTTGGGATTTGAGAAACAGCAAAAAAGCCAAATTTGAAAGTCAATGTTTTCTCTGTTAAATAATCCCCTTAAAGACTATGGTTTCTTGTGAAGACCTCCAGTTCATAGCATGATTAAAAAATAAACCACTGATATGTCCCCTAAAACACACTCTCTCTGTATCCAGTATTGCATTCCAGGGAGACTTTCACGATACAGTATTTTCAAGCCAAAATTTTTGATGGCACTGTGGACACCTAATTGTGTGTGTGTGATTTTTGCTGGCTGCACAGTGGGAGCAAACCTGTGTCGTAACAAGGCATCAGATCACAGTGATTAATGCCTTTAATAATACCAGAAGCACACTGAGGGGAAGAATAAAAACACTCCCAGGGACACACCAAAGAATGAATTAAACACACCCTGCATCCAAGGCCATCAAGCAAACTGCCAACAAGCTTTAATAAGTGCTGCAGAAACAGAGAAGCACAATGGAAACTTGTGGCTGATGTCAGTAGTAAAAAGCTTATGTTGATAATCACATTTCACACTTCGATGCTTTCGACAACAAAGGCTTCAGGAAAATGAACCAACTTAAAACAGTGTTTGTGTGGATGCTAACCCTGGCTAATGGATGAAACAGATATCAGTATGTGACAGCTCATGCTGCGACTGATCTGAAAATAGACTGACCTGCACACCAAAGAGCTCCAGTGTAAGGATTTAATTTTTTGCGTGGGTCCTTGGACTCAGAAGTCAAATAATCGAATATAAAAGCAGTAAATACAGGAGTATCGCTTACCAAGCCGTACTATCATATTAAATAATTCCTAGGATATTATTTAACGGCAAAAAAAACTTTCATCTCAAAATGAAGAAATTGTCAATCATTAGTTAATAGTGACTGTTTTCAATTTATCCATTTTCTTCAGCTTATCCAATGGAGGGTGGAGCCTATCCCAGCTGTCACAGGGTGAGAGGTGGGGTACACCCTGGACAGGTCACAAGTCTGTTGCAGGGCTAACACGGAGAGACAGAAAACCATTCATGCTCAGTCGCATAAAGCCAACCTTAGAAAAATTGCAGTTCCTAAAACAGCAAATAGGGGCTGACTCTAAAAGCAAGTCATTCCCCATAGACTCTTCATTCAGCTGCTTCATTTAGAGGTCCCCACTGCAGATCTAAATCACTACTCTATCCCTTACATCCATCTTCAGTGTCCTTTGTCCAGTATATCCATTATCCCTGATCTGCACGTCCAAACCATCTCAACCTTGCCTGAGCTGTCCCTCAATTCTAGTCCTGTCCATCCTGATCACTCCCAATGAAAATTTCAGCATCTTCAACTCTGCAACCTCCAGCTCTGCCTCTTGCTTTTATTTTTTCAGTCCCACCGTCTTGAAACAGTACACCATAGCATGTCTCACTACCATCTTGTAAACCTTCCCTTTCACTCCTTTGCTGTCCCTCTGTCACAAAGCACCCCTGACACTTGTCCTTACCTACTTCACCCTGCCTACACTCTTTTATTCACCTATCTTGTGTGCCATCTGTCACTTTGGATCACTGACCCCAGGTATTTAAGCTCATCCACCATCACCCTCTACTCATTGCATCTCCACAGACTCCCATGTTAACTTTTGAGGAGAAAATTACTTTTAGCCCTACTTTTTTAGCCTTGTAGAAAAATAGCTTTGGTCTCCACAGCCAATTTCCTACTTTATAGCAACTGTACTGTACATTAAGGCTTATAATTTACATTATTAGGTGCATAGCTACTTTGACTCACAACTGGGTGGAGATGCAGGCAGCTGTAGCTGGTAGCTGTCTGCTAGGGTTCACTTCAGATAATTCAAGTCACTGAACTGGACATCTTCACCGTGTTCGTGCCATATGTGCCTTTTGAAGCATTTTGAATGACTCTCTCAAATATAATATGGCATGTTCTGTGGGTATTAAGCCTGAGCTTCATTTTTAGTGAGTTGAATTATAGTGTTTAATTTATGGGTTATTTAGCGCCAACTAGCAAGGACCTGTGTCTGTGCTACGAACTTGTACAGACTACGAACTCAACTTTTTAACCAAGTCTGCAAACGTTAGCTGATAACTTACAGTAGCACTACAGTCTTTGCCCATATCCGGTCACTTCTGGCTTCAAAGAAACTAGGACAGCAATGACTGAAATTTTAAAATTAAGGCTTCAAAACAGGACTTCACAAAGCATTGGTTACCAGCACAATGGATAGTCAAAGCCAAAATAATGACAGAGATGACAGTAATGCTTAAGCTGCTGATATCAACTGATAACTGCTGATACAGGGTGTTTCAAAAAGATGGACCCAATTTGAAATCACTACATCTCTGCAACCACAAACCACCCGTGAATGAAACGTGGAAACATAAAAGGGCGGGGCATAGAGTTTTAAAGGACCACAACTTAATAATTTGTAACTTTGTGTAATTGTCCCATGTTGCTATATACCACACTGAAACTGGATCCATCTTTTTGAAATACCCTGTATATTAAGAAAACAATGCTTTCCTTCCTTTAGAAACCTTGAACTTTCCCCTCCATGTGGTCCTTTAGTACGCAGATTTAGATGAAAGTGTGTTATTCAGACCTCTGGTCCAAGTAAAAAAGAGGAAGTGGAAAGGGATGGCGTAAACTTTAACTTCCTGTGCTCAGCAGCTGAAATCAGCAAAGTTCTCCCACTGTAACGCATGACAAGATATCTACTGAACATAAACCAGTAAATTAAGTTTAACTAAGCGAGGCAGGGAAAGCAAGCACATCAGGTAAGTCGATACACCTTTTACACAAACATGACTGATTTATTTCCACTGGGTATAGATTGGCTATCAACACTGTCAACAAATGAGGATGCCAGCCATCAGTGAGGTGTAAAAAACAACAACACAAGCATTAACACCAACATGCACTTTTGTCTTTCTGGAACAATGGAGATTTAGATCACAGGAACAGAAAAGAAAAAAAAATGAGAAAGATGATGTCAGCGAGTCTTATTTACCAAGCTATTTAATGAGATTTAGGGTCAAAACAGCATCAACAAAAATGACTCTAGCACAGAAACCACGAAAGAGGAAGAGAAGTTATTACTGTAAATTCATGTATTTAAAACAGTGCCAAGATTGCCTAAAACTATCAACAAGTACGACGAAACAGCAGCAATGAAATTATTCTGAAAACATTTATGTATTATGTTGAAGAGATATCAATTCAAATTGTGTGAGGGCCCGGGTCATAGATCTGTGTAATACCACTTTGTACCACAAGATTGTGCACTGAGTCACTGCAGCATCCAAACTGCCTTGAGTCCAGTAATGAGAGGGCAGGGATCTACTAATGAAGAGGTGGAGGAAGCACCAATGTGAATGTCAAATAATAGCTAAAGCAACTACTGTAGAAAGCGCCCCTTATTACAACCAGCACCAAATCCTCAAAAGATACTGCATGAAAGGATAAAATCCATAGCAAGACAGAAGTAAACATCCAAGTATTTTTCCAACAATAGAGTAAAGGAATGGCTCATGATGCTGAATTTGCAACATTTCTTCTATAGTAGTCAGATAAAAGCTGGCAATGCTAATGTTTGCCATGTAGCAACAGCTTATAAAGAGAGCTAACAGTCTAACAACACTAATGTAATCCCACCCCCACCCATGTGTCCTCATATATGTCCTGCACCACCCTCACAAACCTCTCTTCCAATCTGAAGCTACAGATTTAAAGGTCTATTTTACCACAGTTCGATTAGTAACGTCAGTGTTCTGACATTTCCCTCCTCCTTGTTTTCCAGTGTGGCTGACAGCTGTAAGCACACATGCAAAAAAGATAAATTAGCTTAATTAAGTTTTAGATCAGGGTTAAAATCACTTGTAGAATAAAGTTCAGATTGGATGTAGGGTGAGGAGATGGCAGTGTAAGTTGCAAGCAAGGACCATAAAATTTTAAGTATGCGTGTTCAGCCAATCAAGTGTCTTGTCTACCCACATATGTTGGCAATGTGTGTGTTTTGCGCGTACAATTATGTGTTGCGGTCCGCAGAGAGCCGCTTGGACAACTCCCTAACTAAGATGAATCACCCAGCCAGGCCTCTGGGTGACCAGCAGGCATTCTGGGACACGTGGCCCAGATTACAGCAGCGACTGTGGGGATGGAGCGAGCTGACACCTCCCTCCCTCCCTACTGGATGCTGACACGCTGCCCTCTTCTCCTCCCTTCTGTCCTTCATCACCTCCTCCTCCCGCTTTCCTCCTCATTTCACTGACACTCCCCATCACTCCTAAAGACCTCATGAAAATTGATTTATTCGGCTTCCTCCTCCTTTTTTTCCACCCTTTTCTTCAATTCCCACTTCTACTCATGCATATATAACACTCCTATTTTGTCTCGTTCTTTTCTTTCATTTCCTGTCCTGCATCGGCTCTTTGTTATCTTGCACATAAACCAAATTGAAAATCCTGCTTACTCAGTTGTGTTTACATACACATGACCCACTGACGACTGATTTCAAGGCTGTTCTTTCTTTTTTTCTTTTACAAATGTGTCACTCATTATTATTAAACATTTTTCAACAGTATGCCCCAAATTATGAGTTACAATAGATACTTTTACTTAACATACAGCAAATTATAGCATTCTGCTAAAATGGGTGGACCTACTGTCAAACTGCATTCACACACAGTAGCTGAGCTATCACACCATACATTATGTTTATATACTATGTTTGCTACCGTGTATGTTTAGAGGATAGTGAGACTTCAGAGAAAGCTGGAAGACATAACAGCAAGTTGTATATAGTAAAAAATGTAGGTACAGTGGTTGATGGAGAACAGTCATTGCATTTAACCACATGTGTTCTTTACAGAAATGGATTAGCATGATTGTTATTCACGTGGAAGCTGTGATTGTTTTCTATCTTTTTGGGGGGGGTTTTTTGTGGAGCGTATTCTAACTTTTCATTTTATTGCCTGGAATCTTTATGTGGCTTTAGTTAACACACGCAAACTCAGTAAGGTTGTAAATATGTCAAGTAAGTTTGCAGTTCAACAGCACAGTTTGACCACAGCCCTAAGTGGTGGGAAAAGAGCGAGCGATCCTCAGCCGTGTACCACACCGCCTCTACAGTGAATCTGAGTTCCTAACTTAAGCACAGAGGTACAGGTATCACCTTTGCAAAGCTCTCGTGCTCAGAGATCTTTTATACCACTGCTGAACAAATCCAGGCAGCAAGGTATGCGTCACTAGTACGTCACAGCGATGTTTCTGTTGTTCATGTGCAGCCATGTGAAAAACAAAGTTTCATGGGACTCCATGCACTCCTGTGAAAAACTATGTGGACCCTTACTGCTTCCATAGGTAAGAGGGTATGTAGCAGCCAGGTGCTGTTGACTGTGAACTCCTCTCTATACCAAAGATAGATGGATAGATTTTAATTTCCCAGGGGAACCTCCCAAGGGATCAATAAAGTTCCATGCATCCATCTATCTAGCTATGATTTCTAAAATGATAATAACCAAACTAAACTATACAAAGAGAACAGCAGGGTGGAGAAACAAATAAGTGGGTTGTGTCAGGAAGAGCATCCTGTGTAAAATCTGTGCTGAATTAACTATGCGGGTTCATAAGCTATGGCGACCCCTTGGGGAAATACAAGGTACTGACTTGACTAAACTATACTAATGGAACAGCAGGATCCCATTTATTTCTGGCGTTAACATGTGGCAGAACGGAGATAAACGATGGGAGTGGAGTTCACCACGAAGAGGAAGAAAGAAAAGAAAAAGGCTCAAAAAGCACACATGAGAAACAGACAATGGCTACAGTGGAGAGTTTTCATTATTTTTAAATTTGTTTCGCTTCCCAACAAGTAGATATTCATCTGTAATAACTTTCATCTTCTCCCAATGAGGACCTAAGCCAAAGGATCAACAACAGTAGAAACATGAAAGAAAGTAGCCCACATTGTTGGCTTTGTGACATATTTTTGACAATGCTCCCCGAGTGACAGTACACAGCTACAACATGTAGTGGGTCTCGCAATCCTCTGCATATCAACTACGGACAGCCAACCCGGCACCATCCTGGGACCTTCAGCCTTCTGTAAGGTTGCAGTTTTTAACAGTTCAGCCTCGCCTCTCTGCATATTTCTTGATTTTTTTGCCTCCACATCATAAATATTTCCTCTTGCCAAAATGACCATTAAAACATCCCCTTTTTAAGTCTTCCAGTCCCAGACAATATTTACAACCCCAAATGTGGGGCTGCAGGTCCAGCGCAACATTAAAGGGGACACAGAAATGTCCCATTTCATTTCTTGAATTCATTAACCCATGCAATGATGACTGCAGACTACATGTGGAAGAACGAAGCGAGTGTACGACTGAGTGTCAGCTGAAGGAGGCTCGTTTGGAGGCTGCTGCACTGACAGCTGTATTGGAGAGGCTTAGGCAACACACACTCACACTCAAACTACTCTAAGGAGCTCTGACAGCTTTCAGTAGTTAAGAAGCCTGCTGTTGTCTGAATGGTTGCTCTTGTCCTCCTCCCCACTCACACACTCTCTCTCTCTCTCTCTCTCTCTCTCTCTCTCTCTCTCTCTCAGCTTAATAACTTGCTTCAGGGAGAAAAAACATAGGATGAACGAGGGAAGAAAAATAAACATGGATTTGGAGAGATTGTAATAATTCAAGCAAAGCATATGGGAAAGGAAAGAATAGGAAAGGAAATTGAGAACAGGAAAAAAGGAGGGAAAAGATACATTCCAGAATTTCTTTTATGTTATCTGAAAGGCAAAAAAGGAGAAAAACTGTACAAAATTCAGCAAAGAGCATGCAATAGAACTTACAGAGTCTCCAGTGGGTGCCAAAGTCAGAGCAGTCTCTGAGCTCATAACCTTGACTTATAACTGAAGCACGACTGGCATTCACCAATGTGTAAAATGCAAACACCTGCAAGGTATAAAAACATTTCCTGGCAGGATGCCTCAGGGTGGAATACAAACCAAGGTAACTGATGGTTTTACACGGAAGTCACTCTGCTCCACGTATAAACGTATAAATGATATGGAAATACTGGGAGGAGTTCAACTTCAGTACCACAGTTCAGTATATGCTGGTACCTTCTGCACTCTAGGAATGCATTTGCTCTTACAGCATTTTTTTTTTTCCCAGGGTCACTGGGCTGTTAAAACGGGTATCTGTCAAGAATACGCCTCCCAAAAATTCCTTTTACTGTCCAAAATAATTAAACTCTGACTCACCCTCAACTACTAAAGAGCCCTGCAGGTGAAGTTGTTTGAATGCTAATGAGACTGGATGGAGAAAATGGAGCGAGGGGGAGGGAGCAACTCCTGGGTTACTGTGGTGTTTCGACAGGGGCCACCTGTCAGCTGTGATAAAAGGGCACACAATGGCCTCATTCAGAAGGGTCTGCTGTTAGTATAAAAAGTGATGGAAAACGAGAAATGTGGACATGAGACATCATATGCAAGTTTTACTTTGTCTGTCGGTGTCCTGAATGTTGCCCTCTGATAGAGAACATCTCCCTGTTACTCAGAGAATGAACGCTGTGTTGTAAAGGGGCAACAACCCTGTTTTGGAAAAGTACAAAGACAGCAGAATCAACTGTGCTGAAATGGGCATGGTCAGCAGCAATACGCAGGTAGGCTGTGGTGTTTAAATGATGCTCAATTGGTACTATGGGGCCCAAAGTGTGTCAAGAAAATATCCCCCACACCATTACACCATCTGAACCATCAATGCAA
>VUQH01080923.1:0-12461 GCA_015106775.1 Etroplus canarensis | reverse complement strand
TGTGTTGTAAAGGGGCAACAACCCTGTTTTGGAAAAGTACAAAGACAGCAGAATCAACTGTGCTGAAATGGGCATGGTCAGCAGCAATACGCAGGTAGGCTGTGGTGTTTAAATGATGCTCAGCCCAAAGTGTGCCAAGAAAATATCCCCCAGACCACTACACCACCACCACCAGCCTGAACCAGACAGGATGCTTTCATGTTGTTCGGGCCAAATTCTGGCCCTACCATCTAAAACGTCACAGCAGATATCTAGACTCAGACTACGCAATGTTTTTCCAATCTTCTACTGTCCAATGTTGGGGAGGCCTTGCACATTGCAGCCTAAGTTTCCAGTTCTTAGCTGACAGGACTGGCACCCAGTTTAGCTGTCTGCTGCTGTAGCCCATCTGCTTCAATGTGTTGTGTATGATCTGGGGCTGCTTCAGTTGGTCAGGTCTAGGTTCAGCAATATGATTTGGCCCAAAAACTGAGGTCAGCTGAATAACTGAAAATACAGAATGGCGAGGTTTTTTATTCGTGGATGGCGCGGGCATATTCCAGGATGACAGTGTCAGGATTCATCAGGCAAGAGTGGTTCAGCTGGCCTGACTCATCATTTCACACATGGACTGCCCACCAGAGTCCAGACCTGAACCCCACTGAGAATCTTTGGGATGTGTTGGAGAAGAGTACGCAGTGGTCTGACTCTCCCATCATCAATACAAGATCTTGGCAAAAATTACAACTCTGGATGAAACCAAATGTCATGACCTTGCATAAGCTTACCAAAAAGATCCCACGACGAGCACAAAGCTAAAGATGGTCAAGTATAATAAATAAGTATAAAGTAGCCATTGAGTTTATATCAAAAACAACTTATTTGATAACTGGTACAGATAAACAAACCCGCTGAGCCTCTGAAAGTTAAGATCTTGTTTTCAAATCAAATTAGACTGCACTGCTTGGTTTGCATCTCATGTCTGCAGGATAACATGCGTTTTTATCGACCGTACTCTACACTAATGACTGGCTGACTCCACCAAGTGAACGGAATTGGATCCAGCTGAACGCGACTCTGAGTTAAAAGAAAACTTGTTTTTGCAAAAGACAAAAGCAAAACAGATGCTGCACACTGTTGACTAATCTATTGGCCTAATTTAATACAACTCGAGCCAGACATCAACCCTGGAGGTACTGTATAGCAGCTGAGAGCAGACTGGTCTTCACTTAATAATTAGCCTTTCGTGCTGGAGCTCCTTTCAAGGCTCCTGCCTTCTTTCATCTCACTGTGTTGAGAATAATTAATCCCACTACATCCTTCTTGAATTTATTCTAACAGAGTGCTATGAATTGACAGAAAAATATAATGAGTATGCCCTTTGTGTTGTACTGTGTCTTTCTCATGTGTCTGTTTTTCATATTGGATCACTGTGGTGCAATATAACCACACACAAAGTCAGCAGCGTTCCACAGTGCTCCCTGTCACTTTCTAAACCCCAGCTTTTTATTTTCCTACATTAAACAAATTATGAACACGTCATATCTCAGGTTACAGGCTGTAACAGCAATACCATTTGTGAGTACTCTGAATGGAGGCGCATCATTTGTTTATTTAGACATTTTATCCAGCAGTAATTTCACAGACATGCCATCAATGCTGCTTTAAAAAATCTAAGCCTGATTCACAGTCCTCTTTAGGCTGCTGCTCCCATTAGGGGTCGCTACAGCAGATAATCTGCCTCCATCTCACCACATCCCTTTCATCCTCTTCCCTCACACCAACCCTCTGTGAGTCCTTCACTACATACATGGACCTTCTCTGTGGTCTTCCCCTTTACCTCCTGCCTGCCAGCCTCATCTTCAACAGCCTTTGTCCAATATATCCTGTCTCTCCTCTGAACATGTCCGAACTATCTCAGCCTTGCCCTTCTGACTTTATTACCAAAATGCTCAACTTGAGCTGTACCTCTGATGTACTTACTTCTAATCCTGTCCATCCTGGTCATTATCAGCATCATCAACTATAAAACCTCCAGCTCTGCCTCCTGTCTTTTTGTCAGTGCCACCATATTCAAATCATACGTCATAGAAGGCCTCTTGTAAACCTTCCATTTCATTCTTGCTGCTATCCTTCTGTCACAAAGCACCCCGGACACTCATCTCCACCCACACCACCCTGCCTGCACTCTCTTCTTCACCCCCTTGTACGCTGCCTTTTGCTTTGGATGGTTGACCCCAGGTTTTTACTGTAAACTCATCTACCTTCACTACCTCTACTCCTTGTATCTTCTCTATTCCACCTTTCTCACTCTCATTTACAAACATATTCTGTCTTGCTTTTACTGACTTTCATTCCTCTTCTCTCCAATGCATACCTCCGCCTCTCGAAGCTGTCTTCCACCTCCTCCCTGCTTTTACTACAGATCACAATCTCATCTGCAAACATCATAGTCCATGAAGACTCCTGTCTGACTTCATCTGTCATTCTGCTCATCTCCATTGCGAACAAGAGGGGGCTCAGAGCTGATCCCTAAAATAATCCTACCCTTACCTTGAACCCATGTGTCAATCCTGCTGCACAACTGACCATTGTCTCACTGTCCTCACACATGTCCTGTACCACCCTCACGTACCTCTCTACCATTCCTGACTTCTCCATACAATACCACAGTTCCTCTATGGTGCACACTATTATATGCTTTCTCTAGATCCACAAAGACACAGTGTAACTCCTTCTGACCTTGTCTGTACTTTTACATCAACACTCCCAAAGCAAACATTGCATCTGTAGTACTCTCTGAGCACGAAGCCACAAGGGCGTTTGCTGATCATCACTTCTCTTTTTTAACCTTGCTTTATCTCTCCAATCAACGTTAAGGTAAATCCTAGACATTAAATTAAAAACATCTAACAGACTCTGTCAAAGCCAAAAGACATTAAGGCAGGAATAAAAAAAAGAAACGAAATAAAAAAGGCCCTACCGAGAGTATGTCACTCAAAGAGACTACAAGAAAGGTTAGAACTTTTGGATCACCTCTGGCTTCACCACTGGAAGCCTTTCCTGAAACTTGACAAGAGAAGCAGAAACACTTTAAGACAGGAAAATGCTTTGGCTTTATCTTTCGTCCCAAAATTAGCAACTCTTGCCTCCTGTATTAAACACACACAGACACACAGACGTGGATGCATATACACAAAGAGGATCAACTGCCGTTATTATTTCCTCTGCTCTCTTGTGGCACAGTCGGTGCTGACTTGGCATACGTTTGACAGTCAGCTCTTTTGACGGCGCAGCTATGGAAATGAAGAGGATCGAGGGAAAGTGAATTTACATAGAAAATTGCCGTCTCTGTAGGAAAGTTACAGGGGAGGAGTGCACAATTGGATAGACTGGAGGGAGAAAAACTGCAACGTGAGCAACAAGCAGTAATTTTAGTTTAATGCTCTGCTACAATGAGTGTCAACTTTTGCCATCAATAAACCTTTGTGTATTGATTTACTGTATTGATATATTATAGCTGCAGACTTTTAAGGATAGATGCCTAAAGCCAAATTCATTTTGAAATCTAAGAAAAAAAATAATACGGACAATGCATTTTCTTTTTATTTTTGGACAGTAACAGTTTTATATCACTCTGGGAGAGTAATGAAGTGTCTAGTCTGGTGGGAAGATGGGAAATCTGCTCAGAAGGGATATCTCATATCCAGCTCATGTCTAGATCCAGCTGAGACAGACTGCAATTCACACCTGATATTCTGATTTTAAATGCATCTCAAGTGGGTACTTGTGATTGGATTCTTGCTTCCCTGCTCACATTTGATTTTATCTGTTAAGAGTGGGGAAAAAAACATGCAACTGCTGACAAACAGAAAACTACATTTGCAGTTGGATTTGCATGTTACATAAAAACTACACTAAACAAAAAACTTCTGTTCTATAACATTTATTCATTCAAAAGGATTGCATGAATTGCTATTAATCTTAGTAGTTAGTGACTGAGCGCAGATTGACATAACGTAATGTTATTCGCTGGTTCTTGAGGTCCTATAGTGAAGCTCCTAGCTGAGTGTTTTCACCTTTGATTTTTTGAAATGTGAGAAATGAGGGGTAATTGACTGAGAATTTGATGGACACTGTACACTCAGTGTTTTGCTATCCTCTCAATCACATGGCAAAGCATTCCTTATTCACTCTAACAAAGTCAGCGTTGTCATCTTTGAGTCGGTTCATTTTGGCTTTTTGTGCCTCTCCCAATTTTTGTAATCTGGTGCCTGCAGTGCTGCCTGACTCGAGGCATGAGTGTGCAAGCAGATCAATCTGTTCAGGCATCTCTATGACAAATCAATGCAGGAGCTCTGCAATTCCCAAATGGCACTGAGGGAGACACTTGGAAAAGATGAGAAGTTCTGCAGAAAACTAAAAAAAAAAAAAAGACTAGAGTCGCTTTATTTCCTGTTTTTATTTCAATTCCTATCCCAGTGGTGAGGCCATGATCTCTTTTGACCAGCGACACCTATTATTTAGGGCTGTGGCTCTGAAACTGTGAGGCGTGGCTCGCTGGAGGGGAATAAAGCCACTGCAGGTGGGACGTGAAAGACCAGGGGGAAAATAAGGAGTGAACCTTCATAGAATCAATACAATTTTTTTTTGGGAAAATAAAAAGCCGGGTGATGCCATTATGCTTAACTGTATAATTCAACTATGATCTTTTTTTATTGGTGATGACTGATGAACTTTTTTAGCCTCCTACTGTAAGTTTGAGAGCCACTGTTTTAGAAGAAGAGTCAAGCACTCAAAGGAAAGTTATGGCGCTGTGATGCTAAAGCAGTTTTCATGAGCAATGATCAACACATTAACCATGACAGCAGCTTAAAATGGACCATAAGTTACAAAATGAACATCGTGTTGTATTCATTAAGATTTTTAACTGGTAATCAAGACCATAAACTCATCAGTAAAATGTTCACTGAAGTCATAAATGAAGAACAGTCTCATTAGCTGACAACTTGTGATTGCAACTGAGCATAGATAATCTTCCTTTCTGACTCAAAAAATGACCATAAATTACAAAAACTAACTTCATCTTTTATTCAGTGTGACCTGAAACTGGTGATTGAGCCCATAAAACCAGCATAAAAGGGTTTACTGAGTGAGGGAACCGAGGGTCATTTCCCCATACATTTCTATTCTACTCAGCTTCTTTTTATAAACAAATGAGTTGCCCCCTGCTGACTATAAAGAAGAATGCAGGTTCACTTTTCCAACCCAAAATCATCTTCTCAAAGAGTTGTCACAGCAGATGAAGCCGCATATGTGATTTGGAGTAGATTTTAACCTTCCTGACATGATTCAGGGATTCAGGCCTGGGACCGGCACTAGGAGTACAGTGGCTTATGACCCCAAGACTGGGCTTGTGTCTCCTCCTGGTTGTGAACAGGTGACCGGCGGTGAATGTGTAACCCACTACACTATGGAAACACCCATAATGGAATGCTTACATTGCTGAATCAGTGGTAAAACAGACTTTATCAATCACAAACATAATTGCCCAGGCTTTTTTCTGCTAGACAACTTGTTGGTGCCCCCAAGAGAGGTTTGAACCAAAGGAAAATCTCTGGCACCGTAACAAATGTATAATTAATTTAACTTAGTTTTCTTAATTAGAGGTTGTATTAGCTCAAGTATAAAAGGCATTTTTATTTATCAAATACAAATAGCAGGAAAATATGCAGACTTTTGCCATTCAGCTTATTTTGAGACATAAGAATAACTCTGGGAGGAGCCCCAGAGGAAGACCCAGGATAAGCTGGAGAGACTATGTCTCCCACCTGGCCTGGGAATGCCTTGGTGTCCCCCCTGAAGAGCTGGAGGAGGTGGCTGGGGAGAGGAAAGTCTGGGCATCTTTGCTCGAACTGCTGCCTCTGCGACCCAGAGCCCCAGAAAAGTGGTAGACGACGGATGTTCAGACCGAATAACACAAATTTTGTTGACCAACCCAACACTCCTGGCTTCACTAAGCATTTCCTACAAGCATCTTACTAAGACAAAAAAGGCCTTTTACAGGAACCCAACAAACCTCCCATTAAGGTTCATTTACTGGCTTCAGCAGCCACTTTAGGAATTACATAAAGGGTAGTGGGTCAAATATAACTCAGAGAAACTGAGTTGATGCAAACAATGATGAATATTTCATCAGAATATACTGCTCAAACACAAAGCTAAAAGTAGAGATGAAAGGGAGACTCTGAGTGAATGAGCGTTCGATGTAGAGAGTAAAGTGAGATGTCATTAAAATGTCCCAGCGGAGGGTCTGTGTTGTCAGAGAACACGTCTGATCTGAAACCCTGAAATGCTTTCATGTGAATGTCAAATATTCACCCGCACAGTTCAGCACGGCCAAAAACCATAAAGAACCTGATATTCACTTCTGCAAAGGAAAGGCAAGCTGGTCCCACAGCTCAGACACCTACAGCGGGGATTTCATGCTGTCCTAATACAATATTTGGTATCAATAATTGATATTTTCAAGCTAATGTTTTTGGGGCATATTTGTATTTATTGGAACAGGGGGAACAAAATATGCAGAAATAGCAGGAGTATGCCAAGCAGAAAAAGGTCTCATCACTGTTCGGCTTTGCACCCACATGGTAACCCAACCTCTCCTTCACAATATCAGAAGAGGGAGCTCATGAAGTGCTGCATACCACAAGAGGACAGGTGACCTGTGTTGCCCTGGGTTTGTTTAGTATGATGACAAATAAGCTACAGACCGAATTTTCAAAAGGCATAATAAATCGAAAGTATTAGAATGGATCAGACGTGGGCCTAAATGTCACAGAGTCTCTGGCAAATGTCAGTCAATGCAAAGGTCTGTAGCCAAGGCCTTCTTATTAAAGGTCTGTGATAAAAAATTAGGCTTTCAAGCAAAAGGGCTGCTCTGCTGGATGGTTTGATTGATTAAAAAAGAAAAGACATTTCCATACTTTAAAATCACATGGCAAAAGTTATGGGGAAAAGTTTGTTACATGTTTTCAGGTTCTTAATTCCCATGGGGAAACCGCTCAATTTTGGGTGAGTTTTGTCTTGCCTGCCAAAAAACACCCAAAAAATAGCAGCCTTAAAGGAGTTTCTTACAAGTGACAGACTGAAAAGTCTACAGAGAACAGTTTGTGTTTAGACGACTGGTAAATTTAGACCAAATAAACAACATAAAAAAATCAATCTTATGTCAGGCTTTTTTGAAAACACAATAGCTCTGAGGAATTTGCTTTAAATTCAGCCAACAGGATGCTGTCTCTGCTTTTGATAACTGACACTTTGACATAATAACACAACTTTTTTCAAACATCAGTGCACCAACACGGAAGTCTAATATAACAAGTGTCCTAAACATAACATCTATGTGGGGGGAAAAAGTACTGAATCATTCTTAGGGTCAATAAAAGCCAGCAGTGGAAACAACTTTAATATCAGCTTTACTACTACATCACATGAAACACCCAGAGTAGAAAACAATTCGTCCACTGACTTTTGCTTGTGTGAAGATGCCTCCTGCTCAGTTTTGTTGGCCAACACAAAACTAAGAAAATATGTGGTGGGATGCACTACTAACAGGTTGAAGAACTCAAAACTAAAATGTTATTAAGGTATTAAATTGAAAAGCAAAGGATTTAATGAGGCCGATGAGACATGAGGCATCAGCAGCAACAAGGGGAAGCCTGCGATCCTGACACTCTGTATGCAGCAAGCATTTTGTCACAGATAAGTCAAATATTCAAAAGACAGTGTTACGTTATCACTTCTTTAGGTACACCTGTTTGACAGCTCATTAACGCAAATATCTAATTAGTCAATTTCATGACAACCACTCAATCCAATTAGGCTGGTCAAGAAATCCTGCTGAAGTTCAAACTGAGCATCAGAACGGGGAAGAAAGGTGATTTAGGTGTTGATGCCACATGGGCTGGTCTGAGTATTTCAGAAACTGCTGATCTGCTGGGTTTTTCCTACACAATTGTCTCTGGGGTTTACAGACAATGGTCCAAAAAAAGAAAATATTCACTGAGCGGCAATTTTCAAGTAACCAACTGTTACAACCAAGGGAAGCAAAAGAGCGAATCTCGATTTCTGCTGTGACATTCACATGGTAGGGTCAGAATTTGGTGTGAACCACATGAACACATGGATCCATCCTGCCTTGTATCAAGGGTTCAGACTGCTGATGGTGGTGCAGTAGTGTGGGGGAGATTTTCTTGGCAAACTTGGGGCCCTTTACAACCAAATGAGCATCATTCAAACGCTACAGCCTACCTGAGTATTGTTGCTGACCATGTCCATCCTTATTTCTCATTCTGATGGCTGCTTTCAGCAAGATAATGCTCCATTTCACAAAGTTCAAATCATCTCAAAATGGTTTCTTGAACGTAACAATGAGTTCACTGCACTCAAATGGCCTCCACATTCACCAAATCTCAGTCCTACAGGGCACCTTTGGGAGATGGTGGGACAGGAGAGTTTTAGCGTGGATGCAGCAGCTGTGTGATGTTATCGTGTCAATATGGACCAAAATCTCTGAGGAATGTTTCCAGCACCTTGGTGAATCTATGCAATGAAGAATGAAGGCAGTTTTGAAGGCAAACGGGGGTCCAACTTACTGCTAGCAAGGTGTACCTAATAAAATGGCTGGTGAGTATATACTGTCTATTTTGCTAACACACAGCTAAAATTACCTTGATGAGACCAAACTAGACAGAGTGCTAAAACAATCCTGTGTTGTTCAGTGAGCTAAGGCCACTTCTTTAGCGTTTTGGAGCTCGATGATTTTTCCTCTTCAGTGATCATGGTTTTACAGTACGACACATCACACTTCATTCTCTGGACTCATGGCCTTGGAGTGCAATTACCAGGAACTGTCTGCCTATTGGATGGATGAGCAGCAGACCTCTAAAGATTCTGTCTAACTGTCAAACAAACCAAAGTCAGAGATTCAAAGAAGAAAAATAAGACACAGGCAGTACAGTCACTCTGAATCTGTGAATGCTAATCTCAGTTTGTAGACCGCGTTAATTGATAAAATGCAGCCCATACATCTGGTTTATTGTGAGTTTAACCATTTTATTGATAAGACAGCTGAGAATGAACCAAAAAAAATGTTGAAAAGGTCCTTAAATTCTCTTAGCTAGGAGGGATGCATATCTCTTAGTGTTCATCCAATACAAAGAGTCTTCTGTCTCACCATGAATATAAAAATATTGATTAGTGCAGCTTGAAAATCAGGTCAGCACAGCTTGTTAGCATCCACAATAACTGCAGAGCCAGTTTTTATTTTAATAAATACATCCTAAACAGCCACAGAATCTGACAGAGAGACAATCAATCAGGTAAGTTTGGTTAAAATAACAAAGAAGTGTTGTTGCTGTGAAAATTAAAAAAAAAAAAAATAGGAGCTGTTAGGAAGTGAGGCAGCCAGACAGACAGGCTGAGCAGAGAACAAAGATCTTTTAGGCATTGTGTAGCACAAGTGTTAAACAAAGCTACCTGTCAAAGTGCTGTCTGCATGAGGAAAAAAGAAATCTTCAGATCTCCACAGTGAGATGGCACACACACACACACACACACACACTCCCAAACACACACTTTTCCTTCTTTTCAAAGCCAGGTTAGACATGATAGAAAGACAGGCCTGCTGTATTAGCCCTTAAAAGCACCAGTATAACATCAAAAAGGCATCAGAGGGGACTTCATCTGCTGCACATGCACAGATGTACAGATTTACACGTACACGCACAGAGGCCTGCTAACAAAGCCTGGGAGATAGCTGATGTAATTGGACTGTAAGTCCCACAGAGCAGTGAGTTGCCTGGTGAAGAGTTAAGAGGCACGCAGCTGGCAGTGGGCATTAATATTGAGCACAGAGCCGCAGGGCACGGCACACTTTCGCCCACTGAAATTTGGACTATTTTTTTTCCACCTCGCTGCACAGATAAGACAATATGGACACAGTCGTGTTTGAGTCAAAGCTGACCTCAAGAGCCGGAAGCTACATGCACTGCGGATTTCATAAAATTAGTTTACTACATGTAACTTTCTGCACATAGGTTCAAACTGTGTTCATTCATTCTGCTTAGCGAATTCAACAAGCTATGCTGAACGGCTTCATAATTCCAAGAAATGCATCATGGATTAGAACATCTTACACTATGTATGTAATATTTGGTGACTTTGACAAACACTGCCATGATTTCCTGTCCCAGGCCCCGTCTTTGTCTCTATTTGTTTCATTATTTCTGTTTAGTTTGTTTTATATTTTCAATACTTAGCTACACGCTTATTTCCAGTGGCTGATTAATACCAGGTAGCAACTTCCTTGGCTGATAAATGAGTCATCCTCAGTCTGTCCAGCTTGTGGATGTCTGCAAAGCTTCACCTTGTCTAACTGTACCTACATATTTTCAGAGAAATTTTTGTTTGTTAAGCTACTTAACACTGACTGATGAATCATTTAAGCATAAAAAAGGCACCTAACACAAGGGTTAGTCCAGGGGTTGACCAGTGTTGTGTCTACATATAACGGAGCACTCTGCAAAGAACCAATTTCAAATTGTATTTTTTGGCACTTTGTTAACAGCATCCTGTCACACAAACATCATTTGTTCACATTTCTTTGGTTGAATCCATGAAAAATGCCAAAGATAACACAGTTTGACAGGCATAAAATTGTATTTTTGCACCAACAAGGCAATTCCCACAGAGCTATTAGCCGAAAACTTGGCATATCACAGCATGGTGTCCAGTGTGTCCCTAAATAATTCGAGGAAACTGGAGGAGTGGAGGACAAAAGGAAGAATGACAGGCCTAAAAAAAGTCTACAGCAGATTAACAGTATCTGAAAGTAAAATCCTTAAGAAAAGGAACAAAAAATTCTGGCTCTTCAGCTGATCCATCTACTGTTTGCCAAAGACTCATCAGAAATGGTCTGAGTAGAAAGGGTGGCTGTCAAGAAGCCATTTTTAAGGAAGGGACACAGGGAGAAAAGGCTGAGGTATGCCAAATGACATAAGAACTAGACTGAAAATCAGTGGCAACAGGTCTTACAGAGTGATGAATCAACATTTGAAATTTGGGCGCATATTGACTTTCAAGCTACTGTAGTTAGAATTGTCCAAACTCAGTCTTTGCCTTATGTGCTGTATTTTCATTTAAGGTTGCGTGTTTCACATTTTCTGAGAAAATATAAGAAAATTAGGGAGGCTCAAGTTCTTTTGCATAGTACTGTATACTTAACAGGCTGCGTCACCTTCACTGAAATAAGTTAAGAGATGATATACTTTATTTATCCCAAAGCTCAGCAACTCTTGTGAAAACTCAATAAATATGACAACAGCTTAAATAAGTAGCCAATATAAGGATTAATTATGCTCTGTGGATCCATACAAATACTTTAAAATTGGTTAAAATTGCTCTTTTCTTATTACAGGTTACCAGCCCCCAGTCTAAGAAATTTGTGCTCCAGTTACAGTGAGTGAAATTCTAGTATGTTTTCTATGTGTAACTTAGAAATCATCAGCAGGAATCTGTATCGGTGTGGTGCACCCAAACAGAGCATGGAAGCTGCTTATTTTCAAACCAGACTTGCTAGCATTACCTTGTAACTTAGCACTTGGCCGTTTTGTGTAGTCAGAATCAGAATACTTTATTAATCCCAGGGGAGAAACTGTATAATATAGTCACATCTGGCTACCAAAAAAAAGAGCTAAAATGCCGGAGAAAAAAAAAGCTTCAAAATGAGTGATTACAAGCCAGCAGATGACATCACAGTGGCTACGACTGTCTTTTGTATACAGTCTATGCTTAACAAGGACTCGGTGCTGCTGTGAGCATTTACAGGCAAAGTACGGTACTGGTGGCATTATTTATCGTGACTACAACTTTTTCTGATGTGCCCCACTTCAAAAGCTGAAAAAAAAATTCACAGCCTACACACCATAACTTCTTTAAATCATTAACAACAACAACTGGATCCAAATTAAATCTAATTTTATTTCCCTCGACATTCACACGCCACCTCCACTGGCTCTATGGCCCACAGTTCGAGAATCACTGCTTTAAAAAGCAACACGAGTTCGCTGATGACACGACCGTGGTGGGTCTCATCAGCAAGAACGATGAGTCAGCTTACAGAGAGGAGGTGCAGCGGCTAACTGCCTGGTGTAGATTCAACAACCTGTCTCTGAACGTCAGCAAGACTAAAGAGATGGTTGTTGACTTCAGGAGAGCACAGAGTGACTATTCCCCATTGTTCATCGAGGGATCCTCTGTGGAGATCGTCCAGAGCACCAAATTCCTTGGTGTTCTTCTGGCAGAGAACCTTACCTGGTCACTCAACACCAGCTCAATCACCAGGAAAGCCCAACAGCGCCTCTACTTCCTGAGGAAGCTGAGGAAAGCCCATCTCCCTGCCCCCCATCCTGACTATGTTC
>VUQH01080920.1:0-13606 GCA_015106775.1 Etroplus canarensis | reverse complement strand
GACAGAAGGATAGCAGCAAGAGTGAAAGGGAAGGTTTACAAGACAATAGTGAGACCTGCTATGATGTATGGTTTGGAGATGGTGGCACTGACAAAAAGACAGGAGGTGGAGCTGGAGGTGGAAGGACAGAAGATGTTAAGATTTTTACTGGGAGTGACCAGGATGGACAGGATTAGAAATGAGAACATCAGAGTTACAGCTCAGGCCGAGCGGTTTAGAAATAACGCTAGAGAGGCGAGGTTGAGATGGTTTGGACATGTTCAGAGGAGGGATAGTGAATATACTGGACAAAGGATGTTGAAGATGGAGCTGCCAGGCAGGAGGAGAAGAGGAAGACCACAGAGAAGGTTGATGGATGTAGTGAAGGAGGACATGCAGAGGGTTGGTGTGACAGAACAGGATGCAAAAGGGTTAGCAGGTTAGATGGAAACAGATTATCCTTTGACCCCTAAAGGGAGCAGCTGAAATAAGACAAAGATCAATAGATTGTGGAAATACAACCGCTGTGATGTTGGGTCCAAAGTATCTTTGTATTTGGTTTTTAAAACTAGCTCGAAATTAATTATTCCACAGTTCAGCTGACCGTTTTTGTAATACCAGTTTGTACCAGAGGATGGTGTAGGGAGTCAATGTTGCATCAAATGTGGCCTTATCCATCAGACCAACAGGAACTGCTGATGGAGAGTCAGATGTGGAAGGACAGGTGTTCTAGTGAACTGGACAGCAAACAGTGCCTGATGCCGCTGGAAACGGACTTGTAGCACTGCAATAACCACTCAAAGATGGAAATAACACTCAGCAGCCACTCACTATGAAATGAGTGCATACATCTGGTGTAGCAACTGCTCTCCACCTCAGCGCAAACAGCGGGTGAGACAGAAAGAGAACTGAGGGAGCATACCACTTCTAACACGAAGAGAAAGATCATACCAGATTTTATACCTCCATTTTCCCAACGTTACTTAAGCTTTTGAATTTAAACATTCTTAATTTCATCATGAAGATTTCAGGACATGTTTTCAAGACAGCCTGGCAAACATTCATCAGCACGCACCGCTTCCAATTCTCCAGAAAACCTGTGGATTTCTGCAGGCACACATTTCATGTGAGCCTTATGAGTTTTTCAAGCTGGTTCATGTGTAACTGATAGTTACAGCAGAATGAGATACTATATCAGTAGCTTGAAACAGCGTCACCCACTGGTGAAATCTATAGTTAAATTCTGCACATTGTGGTTACAATAAACACCTCTAACTTCTATCGTTCTGGTCATCATGATTGAGTCTTTGCTCCAAGATCAGTTAACTAACCAAAGCGTCCGGTGCATTACAGTGAAATCAGTGATTATTCACTCTGAATTGAGATATATATACACACAACATTATGGATATATATATTACTTATTATATATCTATATAACTTTTACTTCATACTCATACTTATATTCACTATTTCTGTATATCCAACTGTTAACACATTGCATATCTGGTATATATGTACATATATTTATATTTATTTGTTATATTAATATATTTTTTTAATTGTCTTTTTCAAAATTTTTCACAAACAAATAACATTTACACATTACACACACATACTGCATACCCTTGCATCATCTTTCAATTCAAATAAACAATGAAATTGGACTAATTAACAAATTAAGGAGGAAAATAAAATTCAAAATAAATACAAAATAAAAATTAAATTAATTAGTTAAAAAAAAATTATTTATGTATATTTAACGGAGTGTCTGCAACTTAAGCGATTTCCCCCCCCCGGGGATTAAAAAACTATTCTGATTCTGATCCATTCTTAGACACTGCAGTGGACCATCAGATTAATCAGGCTGCTTTTGAACGTAACTTTGCAACATGTACGTAACCGAAGAGGCGGAAAACACTGACTATGTCTGCAAGCAGCACATTCCTTTATTAATTCATAAAGTCATCAAGTGTTATTATGACTACCACCAATCCATTGAGTGTTATTGGTTTAATAACGCATCAATCACCTGGAAATGTATGCATGGCATCCTGATTGGGGCCTGAGCCCCCCTAAAGGTCTGATTCTAGAATCGCCCCTGGTTTACCAACTGAAAATAATATCCCATATACTTCTATGGGATATTCTTTTTATATGGGATATTATTTGTATTTGGTATTGAGAATCTTGGAGTAGATTATTGAATTTCTGTTCAAAACTTTAAACTTTGGATGTAACCTTATAGTACTGGAGGTGTTGGCCCCCACATGGGGTCTGCCTGTGCCTATTTGTCATATTCAGAAGAGCAACATACCCAGATCGGAATATGAAGGCGCCTTGTTGCCAGAGCCGCACCACAGAGTCCCAGGTACGATGAAGCCGCGCTTCACACGCTGATGCATCCTGACCTCTGACCTCTCATCTTGACCTTGACCACCAGCGCTCCTCGCCGGCCTCGTTGCTGTGGGAGCCCCCACGTAGACGCACTGTTCCTCAGACACCTTGGAGTCCAGATCCCGGTCCTCACGATCAGAAAAGCCCTGCGCGCGTTCCCGGCACAGAGACAGGTAGCCGCGGGTCACCGCCGCGTCCGCGCTCCAAGCGCAGCCGAGCAGAGCGCGCTCCGCGGACCAGGCGGTGTGGTACAGCCGCAGAGATGGAGGGGTCAGCCGGGGGTCGCTGCGGAGGAAGCTGTAGTGCGTTTGTCCGTCGGGAGACACTTTAGTCCAGGCGCAGGAGACTTCTGCCGCAGCGCGGCTCAGGAGGAACGATGCGCAGACGAGCGTAACAAGTGGAGCGGCGCGCATCGTGGTGGCGGCGGAGGCGGCGCGACGTGGGAGCAGCGGCTGAAAGAAACGGCTACACTTTGACATCGACTCCAGGTCGGTTTTAAATGAGAGAGGGAGGAGGAGGAGGAGGAGGAGGAGGAGGGAGAGCTAAAATAAACGCAACATCCACAGCAGCCATGTGACCCGTCAGCGCAGCCAAACAACTCTCTCTCTCTCTCCCGCCACATCACTGACAGTGACCATGACAGCCTATTGACAACAAACACACACACACACACACACACACACACACAGGCCACTTTTCCATCTGCAAACACCCACTGATAAGTGACAGAACCCCCCCAAATACACACTCTGATAAGCTCATCAATTTCTATTGACTGGCAGAAGGAAGTCTCTTGAATTCTTAGAGATTTATTTCACTTTCCCTGACCTGCCATGACACATAAACTTGAACTCTCCCTGCACTGACATGATGGACCTTTTACTACTATTTCTCCAACCTTTTGACCTTGTGAGCAGTTCAGTCAGGCAGACTTGACATTTTAAATGACTTCTTTCACTGTCACTTTAATCACCTGGGACCCTTCAAAAGTGGGCCTCCGGGCCCAGAAACTGCACCTCATCAGAATCATCACAATCCGAAGCCTTTAGTCATCCCAGAGGGGGACTTGCTTATGCTACAGATGCTCCATTAAATATAAATATATATTTAGTGTCCCCATGGTGTAGTGGCATACACATTCACCCTTCAAGTAAATGGTCCCTGGTTCGATTCCAGGTGGGGACACAAGCCCCTCTCACCATGGAGGGCATCCAGCGCAAAACCTCTGCTGATTATTGATGCAGATTGATGTGGGGCAGCTGAAGGTACATATATTAATGTGAAAGACAGGAAAATGTAAATGTATGTAAAAAATGCAGTGTCACATAAACAATCAAAAGTTAAAACTATATAGACTATATACAAGATATGGCTATAAGATAAACAGTCCAGGTGTCATAGTGAGGAGTTATAGAGTGTGATGTCACAGGTAGGAATGATTTCCTGTGGCGGAATGAGTCTGCTGCTGAACGTGCTCCTGTGCCTGTCCGTCATGGTCCGACATTGTAACTTCAACAGCACCCACCTTCTTGACACCTTCATCGGAGAGTCAAGCGCCACACACACGAGGTTGCCGGCTTTGCCGATCAGTTTGTTGAATTTGCTGGTGTCCCTAACCCTCGGCCTGCTGCTCCAGCACACAACAACCTTAACAAGAGACAAAACAACTACAAATAGTATTTAGTGTCTATTTGCCATTTTCCCATCTCATTTCATTGGTCATTTCGTGTCTCTCTTTATCAACTATTGTAATATTTGATAGGGATTTGATGTCTCCCTCTGCAGTCTTTTTTTCTGTGGTTGTTTCTTTCGTTTGTCAGGATTATGTCTCTTTTTATTGTCATCTTGCGCCTGTATGTGTCTCTGCAGGTATTTTACTTCTTTTTCTAGCTGCACGGTCTGCCTTTTTTCTTTTTGGTATCATGTTGTGGCTTTTCATAGTGGTTTTGTGTCCTATTAATCAGCTTAGTCCGCATTTGTCTCCTATGGGTATTATTTTGTGTCTCTTTGTAGCCATTTTGCATCCTTTTCGAGCCACCTGGTCCAGGGGTATAGCACAGAACTTTAGGTCCTTTACATAAGCGGTCTCTGTGCATGTATTTTGTGATTTATAAATATTTGAGACGGAAAATGTGCATAATTTGTCGGCTCAAATATTCAGTCCAGACCTTTCACCAACCGAAACACAAAACACAGCAAAGGAGACCCAGGACTGTTGAGCAACTGGAATCCTATATCAGACAAGAATGGGACAACATTCCTCTCCCAAAGTCCAGCAGGTGGTCTCAGTTCCCAGACGTGTATGGACGGTTGTTAAAAGAAGATGGGATGCTACATGGTGGGAAACATGGCCCTGTCCTAACTTTATTGAGTTGTGTTGCTGCCATCAGTTCCAGATGAGCGAGTATTTTTCATGAAACAGTAAAATGTCTCACTTTGAAGTTCTGATATGTTTTCTATGTTCTTTTGTGAATAAAATATTGGTGTATAAGATTAGTAAGCTTCATCATGTTTTTATTTTTATTTATATTTTACGCAGCACCCCAACCTTTTTGGAACTGGGGTTGTAGAAAAAAAAAATCCCAAGTCTTTAAGTGTTAATTTTCAACTTTAAGATGTACTGCAGACCCGAGTTTTACAGCTTAATTCTACACAACTAAAAGTATTTTGTTTTTGCTCTGCTCTCTGAAGGTCTTCGTGTTGCCTCAGATCAGATCAGCTGTATCGATTGGTCTTTTCTGTGAAATGTAAACATACAGGTTCCTGCCAGGCCTATCTTTTCAGTTATCTTGAGACAGGGTCTCTCTGATAGCATGAAAAGGTAGATCGCAGCTTAGATTCAAGGTCAGCCTTTTAAGAGTGTAAGTCTATAAACTTTCACCCAGTTGGACAGAAGTTGTTTTATCAAGAGTCAAAGTTCAGCAATTTTTCAGCTGCGTGTCTGCCTCAGCTGATTGGTTCAAACCTCACCTGATTCAGACAAAGTTTATGCCATGTCACACACAACAAATATCAAGGAAGTTTCGTCATGTTTTTATTTATTAGCTATGTGCTACAGTAAGAGTTCTGACATGCATCAATATCAGGACAGACAGAAAAATGCTGAATATGTAGCTGAAAACATGTAATCTGGATTTGTATATAAGATGCGGAGGGATATTTCCATAGTTTCCAAAAACAGGGCTCCTGCCACTCAGGTGTTCCACTTTGTGTGAGACTGCACAGCCTCCTACCCCATATTCACATATTCAGACAATTTCATTATGATGGGCTCTAGTTTATCAAAGCCAACACCTTGAGTCTCACAAGCAACAAGAGATTTGCTGATACACTGTTTTGTGCAAAACTCTTGAGTCACCCGTCATTTCTTTAGATTTTGCTTCCAAGGAGCCAGACTTCCTTGCAGTTTTTTTAAAGTGGTCTAAATCAGTAGTCCTCCAGACTACAAAAACATTGGCTGCATTTTCACTCATTGTCAGTCCAGTCCTTGCACCTTTCTGAAGAATATTACTTTGAACACTGACCTATGAATCATTCAGACATTAAAAAGGCACAAAAGACCTGACACAGGACCTCAGCAATGCATTTGGCCCTTCAGTTGGTCCATCTACTGTTTGCTGAAGCCTCGTCAAAAATGGTCTCAGACAACTGGTTTCATGGACTGATGAATCCAAATGTGAGATTTCTGGTTCAAACAGCCATAAAGATGTTCAGAGGAGGTCAGTAGAGAGGCACAGCAGCGAGTGTCCACGACCACCTGTAAAACACGGTGGAGGCTCTGTCATGGTTTGGGGTTGCATTTCAGCCAGTAATGTTGGGGATCTTGTCAAAATTGATGGAATTACGAACACAGAAAAGTACTGTATGATTTTGATTCACCAAGCAGTACCATCAAGATTGGCAACAGTTTTATTTATCAGTATGATAATTATCCTAAAGGTACTGCCAATGCAATAAAAGCCTGATTGAACTGAAAAACACACAATGACTATCAGTCATGGACTGGCCTCCTTAGAGCCTAGTGTGGGATCGTCATAATAGAAACTGTAATGAAAGGCAACCGATAGCCATAGAAGAGCTTAGGAATGTCCTTCAAGAAGTCTGGAGAACTATTCCGGAAGACCGCTTAAAGAAATGGCAAGAAAGCTTACCTAAGAGAGTTCAGGCAGTCATACCAAATATTGACTTTCACTCTCATTAAAACTGCATAAACTCATATACATTTCCATTTATGTTTGCATATGTTTCCATAAATCTTTGCACATATTTTCCATTTTCACAACAAAGTGGAAAGAAATGAGGGGTAGCTCAAGACTTTTCCATAGCACTGTGTCAGTGCATCCCTTTTGAATTACCAATATGTTTACCAGACAGAACAATCATGTCAGTTTAAATAATGTAAATAAGGTAGGTGAGGTATACCCCAATTTTTTTAGATTTAAATGATTTCGAATAAATTAAACAGCAGTTCACATTACAGTTAAAAATTGTACATGTAATTGTGTGAGAGAAAAAAAACAGGAACACACAAGCGTACAAAGACCACAAGATCATAAAAAGAAACTTTAACTTCTATGTATTCTTATTGCATTTAATTATCAAGGGAGTTGGGAAATAGCAATAAAAAAGTTTAGCCTTATTAAAGTGTCCTGTACTGTCCCACACACACTCTTTTCCCCACATTGAAGCCCCAATCCCACGTATGCGAATATGATTACAAATCAATACGAATTTGGTTCATAACAAATATAAAATGTGAGATAAGTACCTTATAATTGAATTTGAAGGTTCGAAGGGTCAGAATTTTGGTAAAGCTTTGCAACATTTCACAACAGTGTCGTAGACTTAAAATTACCTAATCAGTGTCGTAAATGCATCCTCATCTTGAATTTGGTTCATAATGAATCCCAAATAAATACCTAATAAATGATTTAGCGATTGCATTCGTTGATTTGCGAGAATTCGTAAACACCTTGCATGGTCGCGGGAGTTGGGGTGCCAGTTTTGAAATTTCCAAAGATTTCACGAAAGAGTATGATTTCATAACCTGATTTCCTAAGCCAACGATGTCGCAGACAGTTGCTAAATGAACCCTAATTTTTCATAACTTCAACAAGCTGGTTCAGCAAATTTTTCTCTCAACAAAGTGTCTCTAATGTTCACAAATCAGTTGCAAGGCAGGTACGACACCTCGCTTTGGAAAAGTCAAATACCTTGTAACATGTCTTGTGACATTTTCCTTCTGTTTCATAAACAACTTGTCTTATTTTGTATATTTATAGTTACTGATGTGTAATTGTTTGAGTCCAAAACACAACATAACCATTTCTTAAAACTGTGCTCCTGAGGTACATGGACTGGTACTTATATGGCACTTTTCTACTCTAACTGAGCACTCAAAGCACATTTTACTACAAACCTCATACACACACACACATTCATACAGCACTTTATTCCATGTCTTTGAGCACATTTAACTAACACACACATTGACACTCTGATGGATGCATCAGGAGCAATTTGGGGTTCAGTGTCTTGCCCAAGGACGTGTTGGCATGTAGACTGGAGGAGCTAGGGATTGAACCACCAACCTTCCTATTGGAAAACAGCCTGCTTTACCTCCTGAGCCACAGCCACCCCACAGAGGCTAATGAATCTCTCTAAATTTCAAGTCCCATTCATCCATAATCAAATTTGCATATGTAGGATCAGGGCTTAAGTTTGCTGGGATCTAGTCGCCCTGCCTGCAGCTGCAAATCAAACTTGCTCTTATAATAATAATAATAATAATAATAATAATAATGATAATATGATGTCATGCAGAATCATTTTAGCCATCTGAATATCTCCCACATGCACAGGAGGTGGTTATGTACTGGCCTTGATGATAAGAAGACCAGTGTCTTATCTGCACTTTACATAAACTACAAACAGAATGAGTTATTTTAGTACCCAACTCAATATTTAACAGATATATGATGCACAGTAATTATGCACAATAACACAAGGAAATTAATATTGGTAACACTTGCTGAAATATGTGGAAAATCTGATAACAAGTGCTCTTATGTGACAAGGTTGCCAGTATCGTTATAAGTACGTTCTGTAAATGCAGTTTATAGATTTACATCAGTATAGGCTATGCATGTATGGGTATGTGTCTTGTGTTAATATTTTCCTTACTTTTGTCATTTGTAGAAGAACTTAAAATCAGTCAGTGTAACTGGAACTTCCTCTCCAGGGCCTGAATGTGGAGGCACACTTCATTACAACATAGTGATTTGATTACAATAATAAACAGGTTTTATCTTGCCCATGAAACATGATAACCAGTTCAAACATTACTGCATGTCGGTAGATTTGTTTATTATCTGATACAGTTTATGATATGGTAAACTCCTTTTTACAAAAAGCATAAAGGTCAACATCCATGTTGGTCACAGAAAGAAAAATGCTGGAAAATGGAGCGTTCATATTCCACTTTGCGACAAACTATTGTAAAAGCAAGGGGATACTATTTGCCTACCTGCACACGCTGGAAGATATTTTATAAGGAGATACAGGAAAAAAAAATATAGACGAGACTGGAAGATGTTTCAATCCTCAAACTGGATGGTGTTGTCATTTAGGAGAACATGCCAGCGCTCAATCTTCTTGTCTTTGTTCTTGAGGCATTCATACCAGTGCTTCAAACACTCTCCTTTAGCCTGGATGCCTAACTGACAGCCCCCTGAAGGCATAAAGGGAAGCAACCATTAAATAAACACTGTATGTGTCTATTTCATCTTTTACATTGATAATGCTTCCAACTGCAGCATGTTGGGCTCCGAGGTCTACCGAGCGTGTCTGATTTTAAATGAAGTGGCTACACATTAAAAAGAAGTCTGTGTGCAACACTCACCTAATGCACAACTATGGGAGCCCACAGCATAGACTGTATATGAAAGATGGACATAGCTTCCGAGTCTGATCAGTGAAGCTTGTGTAAAAGTGCCTTAAAACAGCTCTTCCTTGAGTTTTTATGTTTTTATGTAATGGACCTACACAAAAAAAAAATTTACCTTTCAGCTGCTCCCTTGTATTGTCCACCAAGGAGTCGCCACAGCAAATTAATCTGTATTGGTATTTGGCAGAGGTTTTACGCCAGATGCCCTTCCTGATGCAACCCTCCATTGTGTTCCCGCCTGAAATCGAACCAGGGACTTTTCGCTTGTAAGGCGAATGCCCAAACGTGTATGGTGGCTATATCCATATTTTAAATACAGTTTGTGGTCTACAACAAGGCTAGTAGTATAAAGCTAACGTGGTCATGCTGAGGTTAAGCAAGTATAATGTATACTATATACAATGTTTACTAATTTAGTGGGTTAGCATGCTCATAGTTTCTCATTTTCAAGAAATACCTATTCCAGTTGTGCGGGTACATGTATTAGGAAATACACTGATGGAAAGGAAAATGACTGCACAGAATCCTGTAAAAACTAAGTACACCCAAATCATTTAATAACTTGCAGAACCACTTTTAGCAGTAATAACTTCTTAGGAATCTTTTTCTGTATGACTTAATCAGTCTCTCCCATCATTATGAAGGAATTTTGGCCCACACTTCTTTAAAAAGTTGCTTCAATTCATTGATGTTTGTAAGCATTTATTTGTGTACAGCTCTCTTAAGGTCAGGCTACAGCATTTCCTTTGGGTTGAGGTCTGGACTTTGACTGGGCCATTACAACACCCTGATTCTTTTTTTCAGTCATTCTGTTACAGATTTGCTGTTGGGTTTAGGATCATTATTTGACCCATTGACCCAGTTTTAGCAAACCTTTAGCTGTGGGACAGATAACCTCACATTTGACTCTAGAATACTTTGGTATACAGAGGAGTTCATGGTCATCAGGGTCATGACTGCAAGGTGTCCAGGTGTTGTGGCTACAAAAGTCCAAATAATCACCGCGCCATCACCATGCTTGACAGATGGTAAGAGGTGTTTGTTCTCATATGCTGTGTTTGGTCTTCACCAAATGTGGTGCTGTGCATTATGGCCAAACATCTACACTTTGGTCTCATCTGGCTCGCTGCTACAAAAGAGGTTTTCTCAGATGCAACTTTGCAAACCTAAGCCATGCTGCCATGTTCATTTTGGAGAGAAGAGACTTTCTTCTGGCAACTTGTCTAAACAAGCCAGAAATTTTGGCTGGAACAGAAGTTTTCCAAATACCACAGCGAACACAGCTCGTACTGAGAGGAACATCAATAATCCATGCAACAGTTGTGAAAGAATCATTTTACTATAACCCACAAACCACTCCACAATATGATAGATCATCTGGGAACCAGGGTTATATTAAAAATACATCAACCCAGTAAATACACACTGAAGAGACGTTATTAGTACTGATCATGTGGGCACTGTGGACATTTTGTGTTCAATTTTGAATCAGTCCATCAAACAGTATTTGTGAAATTGCAGTCATATGACCCTTTATACAGTACTGGCTAGAATACAAACTTGTGAAAGATGATGAGGAATGATGAATGAGGAAATGTGACCAACTTACCAATAAAATCATTGGATTTCCCCATGTCGTAGTCCCAGACTGAGATGTCAAGCATTTTCTTGGCAAGCTCAGCATGTTTTATTTCATAACTGAACTCCTGAAACAATTATAAAAAGAGTTTTTTTTGCAAAATGCGTGAGCGAAAGCTGAATAGGCAGACATAATCTGGCGAAGCTCGCAGAAAGGAACAGTTTTGAAAGTCCTCACCTCGTTAAACTCTGGGTTGAGGGTCTTCTTTTTTATTTGAGTCTTGTTTTTAGCTTTCTTTCCCATATCTGGCTTCAGATATCTACAGCACAAGAGAGCAGAATCAATGGACCATAGGAATGCAGTTTAGCATGTGTGGAAATATTTATTTTCTTTGTTAAGAGTTTCACACAGAGATCAATAGCATTGTCTGGTTACTACAACCTGATACAAACAACTTTATTAATCCCCAAAAGGGGCTGTTTGATTGGAGCGGCTTGTGGTAGGCTATACATACAACAGGAATGTACTGAGAAATAAATGACACAATATCCAGGGAGTTTTATGAGATTAATAAAGACAATAACTAAGCTTTGAAATACTAAATAAACTGTCCACCAGCAATCACAGCGCTAAGACCAACACAATTTAAAATACACCACATGGGCTAAAGTATTGGGCCACACCTCTTAATCACTGAATTCAGGTGTGTCATTCAGTCCCACTGCCACAGGTGTATAAAATGGTCGTTCTAAAGAGCTCAGTGAATTCCACTGTGGTACTGTAATAGGATGCCACCACTGCAACAAGTCAGCTGGTGAAATTGTTTTCCCTCCTAGATATTCTGCCATCAGCTGTAAGTGGGATAATTGCAAAGTAGAAACATTTAGGAACCACAGCAACTCAGCCATGATGTGGCAGAACATGTAAAGCTACAGAGTGGGGGGGTCATGAGTGCTGTGGCTCACAGTGCTTAAAAGTCAACCAGCACTCTTCTGACTTGATAAGTGCAGGGTTTCAAACCTCTACTGGCATTAACATCGGCACTAATAATGTGCGTCAGGAGCTTCAAGGCATGGGATTCCGTGGCCGAGCAGCTGCAAGCAAGCCTTACATCGCCAAGCACGATGCCAAGCTTTAGATGGAGTGGTGTAAAGCATGCTGGACTCTGAAGAAGTGGAAATGTGTTCTACGGAGTGACCAATCAGGGATAATGCCATGGGGCTGTTTTTTTGGAGGGTTAGCCCCTTAGTTCTACTGCAGGGAAAACTTAATGTTTCAGCTCACCAAGACATTTTGGACAATTCTATGCTTCCAACGTTCAGGAATAGTTTGGGGAAGGCCCTTTTCTGATCCAGCATGACTGTGCCACAGTGCACAAAGCAAAGCCCATAACGGCATGGTTGGATGAGTTTGTGTGGAAGAACTTGACTGGCCCTCACAGAGCCCTGACCTCAACCTCATCAAACACTTTCTGGATGAAGTAGCACAAAGACTGCGAGCTGGACTCTCTCGTCTGATGTCAGTGTCTGACCACAGAAACACTCTTCTGAATGAATGGGCATAAATTCCCACAGACACTCCAAAATCTTATAGAAGGCCTTCCCCTGAAGATCAAAAGCTATTCTAGAAGCCAAAGGGGGACCAACTCTAATTTAATACTCATGGATTCAGATGGGAAGCTCCAGTCCTAATACGTTTGTCCATATAGTATTTATGTTTTCTTTCTCGCGCTGTTACTGTTAAAACATGTTGCTTCCAGCTGTCTCTAGAAGTCTCTTTTGAGTTTATTATAAATATTTTTAAACTTGGTACAGATCCAGGATGGTTAAACTAACAAATTGCTGCTCCAGCTTCATACTGACTGTACAGACATCAGTGTTACTGCTCTTTTGATATAACGCTTAGCAAATCAAAAAACCAAAAAATGTCTTTCCAAGTGTCAATGTAAGCATTCTAAGCATTCGCAAGAGTTGATCTGGATAGTGAGGTTAAGGATGTTGCTGCTGGAAGGAGCACTTACACCTTGACGAATGGATCAGAGTATCCATTGGAGTCCATGGCAGCCAGGTGAGCACAGCGGACCACACCTACTATCAGACGACTCTGCTGACTGTTGTACATCAGTGATACCAAGATACGGCCCCTCTCCTCTGAGTCTTCACCTTCTTTTAGCTGTGCATGCACATAGATTACACATACAAAACATTTACAAAATAACTTTAATGTCCATAAAATGACTCTGATGCTTTGTGCACACGACTGAACATTGCGATTATCATTATATATTATAAAGAAATGTGTTTAACTCCATCTACATTCATATTTTGCAGTGTGCTGACAGTTTTGTGTGCACACATTGGGTGCTCTGTAGTTTTTCAGCAGCACTAAGGTAAATGTAGGATTAAGTCAATGGACAACCATGGTGTTCTGTGTACAGGTACATCTCAAAAAATTAGAATATCATGAGAAAGTTCAATATTTTTTGTCACTCATTTCAGAAAGGGAGACCCATATATTATATTGAACTTGAATTGCCCCTAGGGGACAAATAAAGTTTTTTGAATTTGAATATAGATTCATTACACATAGAGTGAAATATTTCAAGCCTTTATTTCTTGAAATTTTGATGATTATGGCTTACAGATGATGAAAACCCCAAATTCAGTGTCTCAGAAAATTTTAAGATTACATAAGATTAAAGGATA
>VUQH01080918.1:0-13926 GCA_015106775.1 Etroplus canarensis | reverse complement strand
ATTCACTTAGAAAAGATTAAGTTTACCATCAGAGGGTCTGTTGAACAATGTTATGCTTCCTGGCAACCATTTATAAATTTTGTTCACATTTTGTCTGCCAGTGATATTGATTCATGATCGTGTTATGTTGAACATGTATTACCCAGTGACCCATTGGTCTTCAAGTATAGTGTTGTCTATACTCTCAGTATACAGTATTAAATTGTTTTCTCTTCATTTTTTTTCCCTTCAGGTTCAAGAAAACATATATGAATAAGTCAGATAATAATTAACAATAACGCTTGTAAGGTCTGGTATCTTGGGGAGGCACGGGGTGGCAACATTGTATGTTTGTGTGTTTATCTGTCTGAAAAATAATAAAAATTACTTGGATATAGAAACAAAAAAAATTCTGTGTTGAGGTTAAAAAAGGAACTGCGTGACTGTTGGGCACGACGGAGGGATTTGCTACGTCAAGGCCCGGGTTCCATGCAACCATTGAGGGGACAATGAATTCAAACCTGTATTTAGAAATTTTACAGTAGAATGTAAGCGAAGATATAAACCCCAAGCACGCATGAAGAAGAATAAAAAAGAAAATTCATGTTTTGAAATAGGAGTCAGAGTCCTGAGCTGAAAAACTGACTGCAGGCTTGACCTGAAGAGGGTTGCTGAAACAGGGCAATGCCACGAAGAGCGGTGAACTGAAACAGTTTTTAAATTGTCCAAAATTCCTTTATGTAATTTTCTTGAAGTCTCAGCAAGCAGCACCAGGAAACATCTGTTGAAATTTGTTGCTGCTAAAAAAAGGTTCTGAGTCACTAAATTGAAGAGTTAATTCTGTGTTTTTTTTCCCCAGACTTCACTGAGTGATGACTAAACTGTTTTGAAAAGAGCATGAAAATTGCAGCTCTTTTCATGTAGTTACACCATGATTACCTGCAACTGTGCAAATATCAGATCAGACAACAATATGAGTGTTCAGCAGGTAAATGTTGTCGTGCAGCTGTGTATGTGTGAGCAGGCCTGAACGCAAACAGGGTCTCCTGAGAAGGATCTGCGATAATACAGCCAGATGATCCCTGATGTCTCCAGTCAAAGGACGCAGTCTCTGCATTTACCCTGAGACGTGAAACATTAGAACAGTAGGGAGTTATTCTGTGTCATATGTCAAGGTTTTGAAACTTTTGTGTTGCCAAGAATTTGCCTTTCAAGATGCTCATGTTTGCAGGAGAAAAACAACTCTCCCCAAGCCTCCTGACTCCTGTCAGCATGTATAAGACTTTGTTTTGAAATAGAACCGTCTGATGCAGTGACTTGGGGGTAATTGAGGTTTCTCTGTCTCCCAGAGAGGAAGAAGAGTTGTCTGTTAATTTGCTGAATTATACATCACATTTCCAGTAAAGTTTGCCTTAGCTCAGAACAAAGAGCGAAGAGTCAGAGAATGTTGCTCTCATGAGTATTGAACACATGGCTTGTAATCTGGAGTTAGTGTGGGAATGTCTTGCCCTGGGATGCTTCCTACAGCCGCTGTGATCCTTTTCTGTGACTTCTTGGGTGACAGAACAGACAGTGAGTGCGGGGGTTGGGGGGGACTAGAGCCCCGGATATTGTAGCTGTATACAGTCTGTAACACCGTACATGAATGGACTAACATTTGTTACTGTGTGAAAATATCTGAGCAAATAGACCAGTGCATGACTCGCGAATGAGTTTAAGCAAACGATTTAACAGATGAATTAGTATGCAGTATCGCCAGTGAACGTGAGAATCAAACGGTGTTGCTTTCTAATATGTCGCTCCCAAGAGTGATTATGACAATGTCTTTGGCATGCGCTCACAACGTCATGGCTTCACAATAAAGATTTTACAATTAGCACAGCTAATAATGTTTCCTTAGATCTTTAATTAATTCTTTATTTTTGTTTGTCTTTAAAATGAGACAGGGGAGGAAAGAGCCGTCCATCCTTATTCCTGTATGGTCAACATAAGGTAGATGTTGCCATAGCCACAGAAGTATTGGTAGTGTAATTACTATGTAAGTAAGACAGAATTGCTACAGTGGTGTCTCTGTCACAATGAACAGTAACCTATAAAGTGATTGCTCAGCGATCCAAACGCACCTTGTCAATGAAACCATAAGCACACATTGATAGAACGCAGACAGGCAAGTGGAAGTAGAAACAGATGTGCGGCATTATCAATAATAGCATTTGAGCTCACAGTTATAGCGCATCAAGTTACAAATCCAGTCTTCTTAAGGAGCAAGTCAAGTCACATTTATTTATAAAGCGCATCTAAAAACAACAGAGTTGACCAGAGCGCGCTGTACGCGATAGATTAAAACGTTAAACCATGATCAAATAAAACAGGCTAAAAACATAGGGATAAAACACAGGACTGGAACTATTCTGAAAATGCCAAGGTAAAAAGATGCGTTTTAAGAAGAGATTTAAACTCTTCCAGCGTAGGAGCAGCCCTAATACGAAAAGGGAGATCATTCCAAAGTTTGGGACCGACAACAGCAAAGGAAATGCGAAAGGCGGGGTACACCCTGGGCAGTCTGCGCCAGTCTGTCGCTGAATGAATGAATGATTTACAGTATACTGTAAATGTTACAAAAGTTGCATTGATTCTAATGTTTGGATGTGCCGTTGACCTCATTTTCCCCCCCGAGTCTTTAACTCTTCCGTGTGGAGCAATATTGCACGGGCTCACAAAGAATTTAGACCACTGATCCACAGGAAGCTTTCTAAATGCAGTTCTGCTCTCTTTCCCATTTTGTAATTAATAGTAATTGTGTCTAAATATATTCATAATTTCAGCTCATTTTTTAAGGTTAGAGCTAACTTTGTATTCAGTGGAACATCATTTTGACAGTGACATATTTCTCCTAGGATTCCAGCATACTGTCATTTGAAAATAGTTGCTGAAACATGACTGTGATTTTTTTTTTTGTCAGCAGCCCATATTACATTAATGACCCTGGTGCATATGCGGGCATGTACTGCCCTGTGAGCCCACGGTCAATCCATTTTCTGTGGATCACATTTGAACGAGCCCTCACACACACACACACACACACACACACACACACACACACACACTTTATTAGTTTTAAACGAATGAACCACATCATCTGGGGATTACCGTTACTTGACTCTCAGATTGTCCCAGGTGTAAGAGATACTGAATGTGGTGGTTGTTTTCTACAAGTTATTCAGTGGTCTTAAATATCAGAATCATATTTACAGACGAGAAACAAACAACAGCTTTGTAATTATCGACCCTGCACATGTTTAATGCCTTGAAAACAGCATGAAGAGGGTTCACTCTGTACCAGCCTCAGCAAAGTCAATTAAGCTTGACTTCAGCAATTTCCCCCCCGTGGGATTAATAAAGTATTGTGATTCTGATTCTGACAGTGGCACTTCCTACACATATCATTCTTGTTCTTGGCAAAAAATAAATTAAAAAAATTGCTCTGTACATCTCCAACACATCAGCTTGAAGCCACATTTCTAATCTTGCCGTCTTGTGTCAAGATATCTCCCCTTAAAACTGACTCCAAACTTTTTAAATTGTGACTGTAATTTTAATTAGGTTGCTCTTTCTCTGCTGCAGATGAGACATGGCTGAGTGGTAACATGGAAGATTTTTGAACACCCATGTGTGACTGCTAAAGATGTTAAAAGCCGTGCACAGCGATATGCTGCTATAGTAATTTACTGCTCTGGGCTGGATTAACACCAGATTTTGAAACCTCGCTGCAGTAATATGCTTCCATTTAGACACAAGATCATTTGAAAAGTTGGGAACATTCTCACAGTCTTATCCCAAATGTGTTGAACGGGAGGTTGATGGAAGTGATCCATTCAAGTTATTCCAAATGAAACTGGCAAAAACATTTCTTCATGGCCCTGGCTTTGTGTGGGATATTCACTGTTTTATAGAAGCACTAAAATTTTATATTTTAGCACGCCTTAAAATCAAGTCCACACCAAAAGGGTAACATTTATAAACACGGGTGTCCACAGACACTGTTTTTGCCACAAAAGAATACTTAGGAACTCACCAAACTTGGGAGTGTGTAGAAAAGAACAGTAGTTCATACATCTGTAACATGTTAATATAGATGTAAACACCCTCAAATTGTAGCAAAGGCCAGGCAGTTGAACCAGAATCAGCCAAGGTAGCACGTAGCGCCAACACGCCAATAAAGTGTTTTCCTGATACTTTGTAACTGTGTTGGAGTGCTTATGTGCACATTACTGAGCATTTGTAGTATAATAATAGTAACATTCTATCTATCCATTCTTTCTGTGACGTTTGCTGCAGACTGAGTTGTGGTGTTAGCAGACCTGGCAAAGGCCGGGTACGATATGCCTCCACGCCGATGTTCTATTCTTAATCAGATGTCTGAACCACCCTAATGGGCTTATTTCAAAGGAATTTTGGAAATAATGGCACGGCTGCATAGAATTCCTTCCAGCTGTGAAAGATGTTAGTGCCAGTGCTCAGCTACCCTGTGAAGAGAACTAAACAGCAGGTTCCACCCACTGACCTTTGGGACACAAACTGGCTTCTCAAACCAGTTGATGAAACATGCTCACCAAGTCGGCAAACCTTCTAGACAATAAACATTTGTGCAGTTACACCTGTAACTTTCAGGCTATGGCTGCAGCACATTCAATTTGAAATAAAATAATAGACATTAAAATTGCCAAGTCTCAGTTTGAGTGGATTTATGTCAGTGAAGTATGAGGAACTGTCTGAGAGAGAATCCTTCAACAGGCTTTTTCTCTTTAAATTCTTATTATTTTGAAAATCAGCCTGACCTGCACAGAGTTCGAATATTATCCATCTCCTGAAGTTTGATCTTTACAGTAAATCAAGGGATTAGGGCTATCATCTGCCGGAGATTGCATGGCACAGCAGAATAGTTTTGCTTTAACAGTGGTATTATGCTTTGATATTGCGCAATATGATTTAATATTTAGCTTTTTGTCAAGTTAGGGGAGGAAACCACCATTCCGTCTGAGCACATCATCTGTGATGATTATCAGAATTCGGATTTTACAGCTTTATTGCTATCTGCAGAAACGCGGGCTGATCGAGAGTCTGAATAAGCTCTGAGAGTGTATAAATCTAGAGGTTATGAATCTTGTTTGGAAATGCTATTGAAAACAGATCAAAAAAATGCAGTTGTTTTTGCCCAAAAGTTTAAACTGTAGGCCGGGGTGGACTATATCTCATAGAACACGATGTAGTAAAGCCAAATAGTTGAATCAAATCACCACAATCCAAAAAGTCTGCCAAAAACGTCATTAATTTTGATGACCCATGTTGAATTCCCAACTTATGATGTTTGGGTTTTTTTTCTCTGCTGGAAGTAATGAATAAAGATTTTTTATTTAAGCAGTTCAGTTTCTAATTGTGACCAAACCCGGGGTTTTGCAGAATTCTGTTTCATGTTTGGAACGTGCAGTCGCAGTAGTACCATCGCTCACCCACTAACAGAACACATGACCGTATTAACAACACTCAAAGTGAAGTGCAGTGTAAACCACATAATAGATTGCTAATATATACTGTAATAGATCACTAAAATATCTGATTGTACTTGCCATGAATGCATATCCAGGGTCAGGGTTTCACTATTTGGGGGAGACCTAAAAAAACTGTCTGAAAGAGCCCTTTGGAGCCCAGCGACCTCTGTTCTTGTTGGTGCTGTTTGTTTTGGCTCCATCATGGGCCTCAAGAACAGCCTAGCTGCTTGTTCATACTGCAAAGACGTTCAGCGGAGAGTTGATGCAGAAGGTATATGAAGCTTTATCTAAGTTTGGAACTTTAGAATAGGATGAAAACACCTGTTGTAACGTGTGTCTTCACCTGTTCTTCTCGATATCAAATTGATGTTCTTTAATAAATGTATTTTATGGTTGTGGACCACACCCAAGCAGCGTACTAGAAAGCAGGTTTGGCGTAGCCATTTTTTCTTTTGTTTACTTAGATAGCTCTAGAAAACCTAAAACCCTAGTCAGATAGTATGGGTTGAACACAGATATAGTCATGAAAAAAAAAAGTTTTCACAGGAGCCTACGCAGTCATGAAAAACTAAGCATGCCTCATGGTTCAGTAACTTGTAGGACCGCCTTTGGCAGCTATAACTTAAAGTAATCAGTTTCTCCATGACTTTCAGTCTCTCACATATTTTTTGAGGATTTTTCATCCACTCTTCTTTACAAGGTTACATCAGTTCATTGTGGTTTCTGGGCATTCATTTTTGCACGGGTCCTGTAAGGTCCTGCCACTGCATTTCAAATTGGGCTGAGGTCCGGACTTTGACTGGGCCATTCCAGCACCTTCATTCTTTTTCTGTTGCATGATCCAAGTTCAGCCAAGCTTTAGCAGTCTGACAGATGGTCTAACGTTTGATTCTAGAATGCTTCAGTACACAGAGGAGTTCATAGTTGAGTTGCTGATTGCAAGGTGCCCAGTTTGCATGGCTGCAAAAAAAGCACAAATCATCAGCCCTCCACCACTGTGCTTGTCAGCTGGTATGAGGTATATAAATGACTCAGATCATCAAACTGCCAAAACTTCTGTTTTCATAGAGGTGGTCACACTGATGATGATGATCAGTTAATTAAGTGTGTTTGATTAGCACCACCTGTCTGCTACATACCCTCTTAATAACCTGCTGAAGCTGTAAGGGTGTACTTAGTTTTATTTTTTTAGATGACCGTATGCAAGAAAAGTATATTGATTATTACGTAAGGGGAAAATATATTGTGACAAAATAATCACTTGCTTTAGCTAACTTCTCTGCCCATTTTTTACATTTTAGTGTGGTTGTTGTTAAGTTTTGGCATACAAATATCCAGTGGCAGCTATTGCTAAATGTTGTTTCGAAGCTATTTTCTAATACAAAACTAAGGAGCAAGTTGTTTAAGCGGTCATATTTCACTTCCACTCTTCACTTTATTACACTTTGTTTAAAGATATGTGATATTTATAGACGTGCCTCGGCCATTTCACAGCATGAGCTCTTTTTAGTTTCCTTCTTTTTTTAAAAAAATGCAACAATACATGTTCAAGCTGAAAATGTTTCCAAAGGTTTAATTTCTTACAGACATTAAAACATTTGCATTATTTTGGCAACATATCTTTCAGTATATGATTCATACGCGAAACATGAAAGTCATAAATTTGTTTAAGCCATCATCAGATTGTCACCAGGGTGTACCACAAGAAAATGAAGCTCACATGTTGGCACTCCAAGAAGTACAATTGGCCTGTGGCCTCTTTCTGTAGCACTATACTTCAATTTAGAGTCTTTTATGAAAGGATAAAACTGTGCCTTCGTAAATTCTATTGCTTTCAAATCCATAAACCACTCTTATTTAGATGTCAGGCTCAATAAAACATAAATGCCAAGTTTTCATTTACTGAAGTCTCAATACATTAGTAAAGCACTGTTAAAACCACAGGGGTTAACAAATGACAGCAGGTTCTGCACAGACAGATCAAAAACGTTTTAATAGCATTTAAAGCATTTATCCTCATGAGGACCAAAAAATAGGACTGTTTCCCGAAAACTTTTCTGCTGTCTTTAGTGAGTGAGTTTACAAGGCCGTTATAATACTTTAACAGTTTTTGCTGATCCTTGGCTGAACAGCAGTCATGGGAAGTACTCAAAAGATGCCAGACAGCCAATAAATATCCACCTTCAATTCTTGGCAACTTTCAAAAGCAGAACTGTTTTTTTTTTTCTTCTTCTTCTTCTTCTTCTTCATTTTTCTCTTAAACTGCAGCTGTGAACAACCCTGACTTCAAAAAGCTCGACATCCTAACATTTAACGTCACTTGTTGCATAGCTTGAATGAATTATCTTCAACAGCGATGCAGTCGCTGCTTGAAATAAAAGTAGAGATGGATTAATATATTTTATAGCAACTCCCACATACAATGCTGTATGCATCAGAGCAAAGATTAATGTTTTTATGCTGTTCTGGAACGCACTTCATTGCAGTATAGTTGCAGTGGTGTGTTGCAGGATTATTCTCAAGTCTTACATGTGTTAATGTAGGGAAAAAGTAATAAAATGTTAGAGAGAAGTGCTTTCATTAAACAGATCCAGTGCACAGACCCATCCACAAATCCAGCCTGTTATTATTCCCAAGATGTCAAAACCGCTTTTTTCCTGTTAGTTATTGCTTTAACCTAACCAAGCCATTAAAAAAGTAAATGTAAGTGAAAGGGAAATGGATCAACAAGATATAGTATCGGAACAGCAGGCCAGTTAATTTGTTTTTTCCCGCGCAGTGAAGACATTAGTGTGTGAAATTCAAAAATGAGTAAGAGAACAAAGATAAAATGAAATTTCAGCTTCTGTGTCCTTATGTTCACATCTAAGTATGTTAGCAACACTGAACACAGCACATTGTGTATCAAACCACCGTGGCGTTGATGTCCCAATATTTTTGGAGCGGACTTTAAATGTAGGTCTTTGTCATTCTTTAAAGCAAGATCTTTCAGCGTCCAATACTTTTAGTACTACTGAACAAAGCTGAGGCTGCAATTCTTCCACAACTGAAGGGTGCAGCATATGGCTTTAAGAACTCTTGTATATTCTTACAAGCTGAAGGAAAAGAAGGACGCCCGCAAACGAAGGAAACAACTACAAATGGCACAGTTTAAAACTCAATGTGGAAATACAGCGACTAGCGCAGGTGGCGAGGTAGCTCCACCGGGCTCCTTAATGAGAAAGGCCGTCAGGGGTCGCATTAAAGGATGACCGAGGCGTGATAATTGATTCATAAAAGGCAATATGCAAACAATGCTTTGATACTTTTCAGAACGAGGACGGAAATATTTCCACGTTAACGAAGCACCTAGAGGAGACCAGCATCCGTGTTTAGTCAAAGAATTCAAGGATTCATTTCATATTAACAACTTATAAAATATTACCCTGCTTGTTTTATCTCGAAATAAACATTTTCATTTTTAGACAGCTAGCGTTGCCATCGTGAAATCGACTGTTTTTCCGAAAGTTAAAATGTTTGCAGTGGCCATTGTTATATAAGTGAATGTGATGCAGCTGTTATACCTTTAATTGGGCCAAGATGGCGGTGTGATGGTAGCGTGCGGCCACTCCGGAACCAAGGTGATGCTTGTACCCCTGTGTTTGTCCCTGTTTTGACCCAGTTTTGACCCGGTATTTGGGCGCACAGGTGTGTGGACGCCAGGACGGTAGTGTTTGTGTTCGAAAGTCAGAGGTTCGAGCTAACTGGCGATCTGGCGGCGTTGTTTTTCATGACCTGCCGGGCAGCGTCCGGGAAAACCAAAGTTTTTGGGGTCCAGGGGAGAGTATGGTCACAGGGCTGATGCTGCGGCTGGGCGGTTTCTGTGTGGACCGGGCCTTCAGTCCTCGGCATCGCCGGGGAAGAGGACATCGCGGGCGGGGTGTTGTGCTGGGCCGGAGGCGGGCCCTGGCCGGCCGGCACTACCCTTGTATGGGGCACCGGGTCCTGGTGGAACGCTATTTTGTTTCACTGTGTGTTTATATGTAGTTGAAATGACGATAAAGCAATCCAATCCAATCCAGTCCAATCATAGTCACACAAACATAGACACAATCTGTTGTACTACTAACACGCAAATCATTCTTCTAATGTTCAAATGTTTTAATAAAGGAGTTTATGTTTAAGTACATCTGATCATCTTTTTTTCCCCCTTTTACTTGGTATAAATTTTGGTATTGAGAATCGTGTGATTTTACTGTTATTGGTACTGACTGTGGTAATGTGACGTCCCTACTTTGCACTGCCAGCAGCATCTGTTACAACACCAGTATAAGCCTGAATTAACACATGCTTTCGTTGTTATGAGCACGCGTTGCAAGAATGGACATTTTTGTGCACTTATATAGAAATGTCACTGAACAATTTGCAAATATCAACCAGAACATTTCATCTTTTTTATGTCCAGTTAAAAAAAAATGATGCAGGCAGTGGTGGCCTTCTTGGAAAATATAATTGCTTTTATAATTTAGTAGCATAGTAATCTATGTATATAAGTGGTATTAATATGTGATTTTTAGATACCTTTTAAAACTGTTCATTGGAATAAAATTGTTGGTTTTTTAATCTGATTTCTCCTCAGAAATACCACCGTGATTCTTCTGAATTTTCTCATTCTCTTCCCTTGTCTTTCTTTCACAAATGCCCTTTGACCTCTGTTATCCTGTCCCAACATTACCCCTTGTTTCCTTCCTTTTCAACCCTGTCCTCCTTCCTGTCTTTCCTTACTTTGAAACCCCTCATCATTTCTCTCCCCCCTCCATCTTCCCTCCTCTCAGGTTGTTTGAGTACCGTGGCAGGGTGTCTCCGGTTCCTCGGGTGGTGCCAGTCAAACGCCCGAGAGTGGCTGTACCCGTGGTACGACGGGTCAAGACTCTGCCTGTCAAACTGCTGGCGTGTAATGCCTCTGTCCTCCCCACGAGCAATGGCAACAAGCAGAGATGTGAGTTTCAACTTGTCCGTGTGTATAAATGAATAAATCATCAGCCAGGATTGCTTCACCAGACATTTCAAATAATGTTTCCATATTTATACCATATTCTAAACTTTTCCCACTTTTTCCATGATTAAAGTCTAAGGTATTGATTATAGTTTCTTATTATTAAGCATTATAGCGGCACAGTGGCTCAGTGGTTAGCACTGTTGCCTCACAGCAAGAGGATCCTGGGTTCAAATCACGCAGGGTTTCTCCTGTCATTGAAAAAAGGGTAATGCTGCCTGTCAGCCCAGGATACTCTCACAAAAGAGGTTTTTCATCTCCATAGCTCACTTCCTGGCTGTATATATTATGAATATCGGTTAAAGGAGCAGTGTGCGAGAATAGGGACATCTACCCTGTCCTCACCCCCCCCTTCCTTCTTAATTAAAACAGCCATTTTTAAATAATCTTAAGAAATTTTAAACTAAAAAAAAATATTTATAGAATCGCAAAACATTTTTGACCCATATAATACCTACGTTTCAAGCTTATCTTTAAAAAGCTTAATGGTGATTGCACAGCCTGTTAAGTATAAATGAGCTTATCAACATTAGTAATAAGTTTAAAAATATACAACTTTTTGGCACATGTGACTTCTCTGCAGTGGGTTAAAGCCTAATGGCTTTAAAAATAGTATTTAAAAAATAATAAAAAGATTACAGCTGCAGATCAAGCATACCAGTTAGCCAGCAGCATTGGTGGTGAAAGGTGAAATCTGTCTACACATTAAGTACTCTATTTTCATCTTTTATTTTTTATTAACATGAGACATATACGTGCAGACATTCAAAATAACCAGTGCTAATAAGGATCAGAAAAATCAAGATGATCGTATTCGTTTATCTAATTTTTGTCAAATCCACAGGGAGCCATGTGGGTGGGAAAAGTGCTGCATGTGGCTCTGGAGCTGCAAATTTGAGACTCCTGGTGTACGTGGACATAATGAGGATATGAACTGCAGCTGCACTGACTAAGATTTAGGACTTAGAAGTTCAATTTTATACTACTGAAATAATAGATTATAGCAACGAGTTATGCATTCTGCATTGTTCTATGACCTCATTAACAGAAACGGCTAGTAGTCTCTTTATTCGTTCAAAGCTAGTGTACAAACATCGGCAGTACAACATGATAACCGCTACAAAAGGTGACCAGTTATCATTGTTTATACTAATTTATTTTTGTAAGTGAACAAAAACACCAATGTTTATTATCCTAGAGTGATTGTACGCTATAAAAAGCATAAATATGTATGTTAGGCTCATTATATTATAACAGATCACCAGTCCTTTTAGAAAAGTAACATTTTAAGAAAGTAAATCTACAGAGGGAATATACATATACGTTGTATATTGTATATCAATAAAATCAAGTTGTCAGCGATGTCTAATGTTCTAAGAATGACTACTGTGTCATCAAACTCTTTTTCTTTGACTACATAGCCCTCTTGCTTTTCTTTTATTCTTTATTTCTTCTTTTTTTAATGCATAACCAACTCCGCCCTTCTGCCCCAAATCTCCTCTTCATCTATTTTTCAAGTCTGCTTTTACACGACAACGGGAGGTTAAAACATCCAGTTGACTGTTTACCAAATTCTGCTCATTAAACATTCAATTCATATTGTGTTCAGATTGTGGATCTGAAAAGAGATGCCGATGCTCCCTGAATTTTTCACTCTGCACAGAGCTCATAAAGCAATTTTCATGTCACTAAATATAAGTGTCTTTCTGTGTACTCATCAAACTTGCATTGCAAATTGTTTGAAGAATAACAAAAAAGGAATAAACATAAGTCTTTTTTTTAAAAAAAAAAAACTCACTTTCTTTGGAATCCCACAACTAAGAGTTGACAGCTTGTATTTCTTTTCCTCGTAATGCAGTGATGATTACTGATATGAAGTCAGTTGTTTTTTGCAGTCACACAAGAAGTCCTTAAACTGCAGGACCAGGGGTCCACATTGTATTATTTGTATATTTAAATATATAATATTTTATATTGTACAGTACTGTGTCTTCATTAACCCCTCATTTCTTTATATTTTGCAAGGAAAATGGGAAATAAGTGCAAAGATTTATTGAAAAATAAATGAAAATACAGTACATAAGGCAAAAAGTCCGTACAATTCTAACCATCTTGAACGTCAGTATCTGGTTTGGACACTTTTTTCTTTAAGACACCCTGAACTCTCTTTGGCGAGCTTTCTTGACATTTCTTTAAGCAGTCCTTAGGAATAGTTCTCCAGGCTCCTGGAAGAGATTTCCAAAGTTCTTCTTTGGATGTCGGCTGGATGTAGATACTCACTGTTCTACCACTCTCCTCACCTCCTCTGTACATACTGATATTGATTTAAACTAAAAAATATCACATTTGTATTCATCACTCCGTAAGACCTGATGTCACTGATTTTCAGTCCAGTGTAATTTGGCACACCTGAGCCTTTTCTTACTGCTTCTCTTCCTAAAGAAAGGCTTCTTGGCAGCCACCCTTCCACTGAGACCATTTCTGACGAGGCTTTGGTGAACGGTAGATTGATCAACTGAAGGGCCAGATGCATCTCGCAGGTCCGGTGTCAGATCCTTGTTGAATTTGTTCCTGTTTCTTAAGGACATGACTTTCAGATGCTATTCATCTGCTATAGTTAGTTTTTAGGTCTGGCACTTCTTCTTTTGTCCTCCACATGTCCAGTTCAGTTCCCTTCAGAAAGCCTGGAGAATCATTGCTTAAGACCACTTAGCAATTTACAAGAAAGTCACGTTTCTTGGACACAAAAAATAAGAAATGAGGGCTGGCTTAAGACTTTTTTTACACGACTCTATATTGAAAAATTGAAATAATTTTAACCCTGGTAACAGATTGTCTTTTCACCTGATGTTTAGTCTGCTGTTGCCATTCGCCGCGGTCCAAGCAGTCCAAGTGCCTGTGTATGTTTGCCAGTCATGCGAATACTGCTTTTGATGTCTCAGACTAAACCTCATACACATTAACCACACATTAATAATCATTGTCCAGTTCTGCTTCCTACAAACAAGAACCAAGAATGCCACCAGTGGTCTCACACTCTTCTTCTTCTTCTTCTTTTTTCTTTCGGCTGTTCCCGTTAGGGGTCGCCACAGCGGATCATCTGCCTCCATCTCATCCTATCCCTTGCATCCTCTTCCCTCACACCAACCCTCTGCATGTCCTCCTTCACTACATCCATGAATCTTCTCTGTGGTCTTCCTCTTCTCCTCCTGCCTGGCAGCTCCATCTTCAACATCCTTTGTCCAATATATCCACTATCCCTCCTCTGCATGTCCAGACCATCTCAGCCTTGCCTCTCTGACTTTGTCTCCAAACTTCTCAACATGAGCTGTCCCTCTGATGTACTCATTCCTAATCCTGTCC
>VUQH01080917.1:17582-29980 GCA_015106775.1 Etroplus canarensis | reverse complement strand
AGGCTTCATGGATAAATATAGCTGGGTATCATCTGCATAGCAGTGAAAATGTACGCCGTGTTTTCTAATAACACTGCCTAAGGGAAGCATGTATAACGTAAAGAGTATTGGTCCCAGCACAGAACCCTGTGGGACTCCATGACTAACTTTTGTGTGTGAGGAAGACTCCTCATTTACATACACAAATTGGAATCTGTCAGATAAATAAGATTCAAACCAGAGTAGCGCATTCCCTTTAATACCAACGGAGTATTCTAGCCTCTGTAGTAAGATGTTGTGGTCGACTGTATCGAAAGCTGCACTGAGGTCTAGGAGAACAAGCACAGAGACGAGTCCACTGTCAGAAGCTATAAGAAGATCATTAGTAACCTTCACTAGTGCGGTTTCTGTGCTATGGTGAACCCTAAATCCTGACTGGAACTCTTCAAATAAACCATTCCTTTGCAAGTGATCACACAGTTGTTCAGCAACAACTCTTTCAAGAATTTTTGAAATGAAAGGAAGGTTGGAAATTGGTCTGTAAGTAGAGTGTGAAAAACTAAGTACACCCTTACTACTGCTATAGGAATTAAGAGGGTAAGTAGCAGCCAAGTGCTACTAATCAAATACACTTTATTAACTGATCAGCCAGTGTGACCACCTCTATAAAAGCAGAAGTTCTGGTAGTTTGCTTGTCTGGAGCATTCAGATGTATGTTAACAAAATGCCAAGGAGGAAAGACAAAAGCAATGATCAGCAACTGTTGTTGTCCATCAAGCTGGGAAGGGTTATAAGGCCATTTCAAAGCAATTTTAAGTCCATCATTCTACAGTGAGAAAGATTTATTCACAAGTACAAAGCATTCAAGACAATTGCCAATCTTTCCAGTAGTGGATGTACCACCCCACTTCACCCCAAGGTCAGACTGTGCAACGCTCAAAGAAATTACAAAGAAAGAAAAAACCCAAGAGCTACATCTCAGACTCTACAGGCCTCAGTTAAATGTTAAAGTTCATGACAGTGCAATTAGAAAAAGTCTGAACAAGTATGGCTTGCCTGGAAGAGTTGTCAAGAGAAAGCATCTTCTCTCTAAAAAGAATATGGCAGTACAGCTTAGGTTTGCAAAGTTGCAATGACTGGCCATAATACACAGCACTATGGTTTGGTGAAAACCAAACACAGCATATCAGCACAAACGTCTCATACCAACAGTGAAGCGCAGCGATAGCGGAGTGATGATTTGAGCATAGTTTGCAGCCACAGGTCCAAGGCAGTTCGCAGTAACTGAGTCAACAATGAACTCCTCTGTTTATCAAAGTATTGTAGACACAAATGTGAGACCATCTGTCCAACAGCTAAAGCATGGTCCAAACTGGATCATGTATCAGGACAATGATCCCAGGCACACATGCAAATCTAGGTATTACAATGGCCCAGTCAAAGTTCAGACCTCAACCTGACTAAAATACTGTGGCTGGACCTTACGAGCATTCCCCATAAATAAATGCCTGCAAACCTCAACGAACTGAAGAAATTTTATAAAGAAGAGTGGGCCAAAATTCCTCCCTAGGAATGTGAGAGACTAAAGTTATACAGAACATGATTTCTAAAGTTATTGCTTCTGAAGGTTGTTCTACAAGTAACTGAATTGTGAGGTTGCACTTCGTGCACGTGGTCCCTCCTGCAGACTATTTCCTGTCCTTGGATAAGAAGCCTTTGTAAGGGTTCAATGCTCTGCGGCAGTCAGCGCCAGAGGTCCTGGCGATCCGATCCACTGTTAACCTAACTGGCCATAGGGACATTGACTGTTACCTCGCTGGTGGGGAAAGAGTCTGAGCTTGTGCTTGAGGTTGAGAGGTACCAAATAGATAAAGCTGGTGTTATTTTGACATACAGCTTGGGTTCTGGAACCAGTTTCCAGAAGAGGGGTTGGACTCTATTCTACTGTGGAGTTGCACTTGATGAGAGGTGGGTGGGTATACTTGTATCTCCCCCCATTCTAGCACCTGTATGTTAAGGTTTTCCCCATTGGAGGAGAGGGTTGTTTCCCTATCCCTTGGGGTCAGGGAATGGGTCCTTACAGTTGTTTGTGCCTGTTGCTGAATGACAGTTCAGAGTACCTTGCTGTCCCTGCGTGGGGTGCTGGAAGGTGCCCCTGTTGGCAAGTCCATTGTCCTACTGGAGGACGTCAATGCTCACATAGGCAATGACAGTGTGATCTGAAGGAGTATGACTGTGAGGAACAGCCTGCTTGATCTAAACCCAAGTTTTGCTATTGGACTTCCGTGGGAACCTCAGCTTGTCCAAACTGAATATTGTTTTAAGTATAAGGTTTTCCACAACTGCAAGTGACACGAGGATGCCCTAAACTGCAGGTTGATGACTGATTTGTGATTGTTTCATGAGATCTGCAGCCACATGTCTTGGACACTCGAGTGAAGAGAGAGATCAGGTGTTGGGAGAGGATGCTGGACAGGCCTGGCTTGCCCAAATGTATTGTGAGGGTGTGCTGGTAAAACCTGGCAGAGGCCCTGGTCTGTGAGATCTTCAACTCCCACCTTTGGCAGAACTTAGACAGCATTCAAAGAGAGGCTGGGGACATAGAGTCAGAGTGGAAAATGTTCTACACTTCCATTGTTGAGGCTGCTGCATGGAGTTGCAGATGTAAGGTGGTTGGTTCTTGTCATGGTGGTAACCCCTGAACCAGACTGTGGACACCAGAGGTGAAGAGAGCTGAAGAAAGAGCATGGCTAGCTTGTGGGACTTCAAAAGCAGCTGACAGGTACCTGCAGGCCAAGTGGATTGCGTCTCTGGCAGTAGCTGAGGCAAAAACTCAGGTGCAGGAGGAGTTCAGAGAGGCCATGGACCAAGACTTTCAGTCAACTTCAAGGCAATTCTGGCAAACCATTAGCTGGCTAAGGAAGGGGAGGCAGCTCCCTGTTCATACTGTATATGGTGGGGATGGAGTGCTGCTGACCTCTAACGGTTGATATCAACAGGAGGCAGAATGAGTACTTAGAGGATCTCCTCAAACCCATTGATATGCCTTCCTCACAGGGAACACAGTCTGAAGACAAGGGGAACAGCTTGCCCACGCACTGTGGACTCTGAAGTAGTTAAAAAACTTCCCAGTGGTTAGGCTCCTAGGATGGATGAGATTCAGTCCGAGTTTCTTAAGGCCCTGTTGTGGGGCTGTTTTGGTTGACGTGTCTTTGCAACGTTACATGAAAGTCAGAGACAGTGCCCCTGGATTGCCAAACTGGAGTGGTGGTACCCCTTTTCAAGAAATGGGATCAGAAGGTGTGTTCTCACTTCAGGAGGATCATACTCCTCAACTGCCCCCAGAAAGTTTGACACCAGGGTGCTGGAGAAGAGAATCCAACCAGCTCTTTATCCTCTCAAAGTCTTGTGGGAGGCGCTTATCTTGGGGACTTGTTCACGAGTGAGGGAAAGAGGGAGTGTGAGATTGACAGACAGATTGGCGCAATGTCGGCAGTGAAGCATCACAACATCTTTTGTGGTGAAGAGAGAGCCAAGTGTGAACGTGAAGCTGTCGACTTACCGGTCAATCTACGTTCCTACCCTCAAAAGCACTGGGTAGTACCTAACAGGACACCTATCACAATTCTGCAATGCCATGTCATACCCTATAGACAGCACTTGATTGGGGCCAATTTCATACTATAACAAGATAATGACCCAAAACACATCTTCATAATGTTTCAGCAATATTTAAAAAATACACAATCAGCCAGAATTCTGACTATAATGGAGTGGCCAGCACAGTCTCTACATCTGAACTCTATTGAGCTACTGTGGGAGCAGCTTGACCGTATGGTGTGGAGGAAGACTCCATCAAGCCAATACTTCTTGTGAGAGATGATCCCGGAAGCATGAGGTGAAATCGCATCAGACTGCCTTGAAAAATTGACAGCTAGAATACCTAAGGTCTGCAAGGCTGTAATTGTTGCAAAAGGCGCTTTTTTTGATCAAGGCAAAGTTTGAAGAACACATTAATCATTTCCATTTAAAATCATTATTTCTAACCCTAACAATGTCAGCATGTCCAGTTAATTTGCTATATTTTCTATTTAGACTAAATTACATGTATTTTTCCATGGAAAATGAGAATTTCTAAGTAATCCCCAACTTTTAAGCAGTAGTGTCTATATATAAAATGCAAAAAAGTTTTCTAAAGTTACCTTAAAACCTGTTTCCACCCTCACACAGAGTCCCAAGGGTAGTATTCACAGTGGTCTGAGTAGGAGGGACCAAGTCTGTGGATTCTCTCAGGCTCAGTGAAACATTAACCCACAGTAAATCCTTTTTGTTCAGGACCAGGATTCAAACATCTCTGTAAGGGTGAAAATCAAACATGTCTTTGTGCGAACAAGCTGACGAGTTGAAAAGCCAACCATCCCACTGAGCTTCTCAGCAGCAGAGAATCAAAGAATTAGCCTCAGGCTTACCAAACATTGATGATATCCATATTCATACTGAAGATAGCTAAGGTGATACAACTCCATCATCCATCAGTTCCACCACTCATTTTGTCAACAGTGCGATCAATTAATAGATAATATGCCACTTCTTATAAGAGAAGCTTTAGCGCTCTATACAGCAACAAGTAGATAACTTCTCTTGTGTGACAATGAGTAAGCACATGTGTGTATTAGAGCTGATGCTCTGCAGCAGCTACCCTGCTGATATCTACTGCTCATTTAAATCAAAGAGAAGTGCATCCTCTCACTTAACAGTGTGGTTCAGGAGTCAAATGGTTTCATGGATATCAGCCAAATTTTTCTATTTGGACTCCTGCCAGTATTCATGCAAGTAAAGAGGCTGTTAGATGCATGAAAATGTGGCATGTAGAAAGTTTTAACCTGGATCGGAAGGCTCAAATTACTGCATTAAAAATGTGAAAATAAAAACTGGAGCTTGGTTTTTCTACTGGCCTCAACATCTACTAAAAAACATAACTCTAATAATAACCGCAGACATTTAGCGTATTTACTTGTCAGGTCAGTAAATCCACAAAATATTTTACTTCAACCAAAATATTTCAAGTTCAACTTTGAGGAACTGACATGGAAATTCACAGGAGCACTAATGTCTTAAGAGAGATGCTTTTTGAGAGAACTAAAAACTGGATAGTCTTTAAAAAAATGGAAGCAATGGGTCAATGACTTAAACTTTAGTCACTTTATCTAACAAGCCCTGCCATTTAGTCACCTAGCACTCCAGCTCAGAAAACCTTTATTCCCTGTAAAATGACTCATTACTGACTGAAATTATACAACATTGCCAACAAAATGCCAAGAAAGAGTAAATGGACATTATGATGTAGAATTCAAAAAGCTATTTTGACATAAAACTCTAACGTGATTAAAATGTAGCTTTTCAGATACAGCAGTTTGTGAACTATTCTGACACATGTCAATTCAAATCCCGGTGTCATGCCAAAAAGTATAGCTGAGTCACTGGGTTCTGTGTTAGTGTCGCATTTTTATCTCACCTAGGTTGTGGAGTGCACAAGCATATGAACCATTTATAGATAACCATAAGTTGTTCTATCTATAAATCTGCAAATTCTAGCCATTCTGAATAGTATAGTATCTTCGTGGCTGTGGCAAAGTCAGCACACTGGGTCATCTTCTGAAGGTCAAATGGTAATGGTAAGGGTTAGCAGAAGAGTTTTAGTTTAAAAGGTGGAGATTGCTCTTACCTGTTAGTCCTCCACATGACAAAACCAGCTCCCCACTGTCACCATGCAAATGACTAAAGGTATGTCCCCCATGAAGGCTGAACCTGAACTCCCCCCCCTCCACCCAAGCATGAACTCTGCCACCTCCAGCTCCAACTCCTGTCTTTTTGTCTGTGCCACTGTCTCCAAATTACACATCAATAGCAGATCTCGCTACCATCTTGTAAACCTTCATTTTCACTCTTGCTGTTATTCCTCTGTCACAAAGCAACCCTGGCATTTGTCCCACCCGCTTCACCCTGCCTGTTCTCTCTTGTGCACTGTCCATTGTTTTTGGATGGTTGACCCCAGGTATTTAAACTCACCTTTAAACTCCATCTTCACTACCTGTACTCCTTGCATTGTCACTATTCTGCCTTTGCACATGGCTCAACTGTACCTATCAATTAAGGGATAAAATTGCATAATGTGTCTATAATAACAGGGATAATATTTCTACCTTTTGAGTAAGATGTGGGCAAACAGGCTCAAATTCACCCTCTTTTTTTTTTGTTGCATGTTCACACAATGCAAATCCTAGAGAGCAAACAGGGCAACAAAACAAAATACTCTACATGCAGGTCAATGTCCAGAGAGATCTCCAGCACTCCTGACTGGCTAAGAAAACAAGAACTTGATGCCTCACTAAAGTGCTACCCAGCCAGAACCCTGAGGGCCCTGTCTTAAGGACTAAGAGCCCTACTCTGCCACACAGCATCAGTAAGCTTGTAAAACAAGCTGTTACTCTTTATATGCATCATAACCATTGCAATAATACACCACAGATGCCTGATTTTCACAAACAGATTTCCCAAAGGGTTTTTTTCCTGGGTATAAGCCTATTCTTTGTGTTTAGATAATGGCCATTTTTCCATAAAGACAGAATGTGATTTTTTTTATTTAATAAAATACATTCAGTTAATAAAATAAGCTGGAGGTACCTTCCGCTGCTATTAGAAGTAACACTCCAGTGTGCAGGCATATTGAAAGTATACATACTGCACTACTCCAGATTAAAACATCCTATTAGCACGCACATTCACAGAGCCATTAGCATTTAAATATGCAGGAGCTGTGCTCCTTTCAAAATGCCATTTTTACTCTGCTGCGAGGAGAGTTCTCCAGTTGTCATAAACAACTTTCTTTTTTTTTTCATTCAAGGACCTTTTCAAATGTCAGGGCCAATCAAACACAACACGACAGGTCTCTGGGTGAAAAAAAAAATACAGCTCAGAGGGCAGAGAAGAAAAGCGGACTTATCATGCATATTCATGTGGCAGGAAGGTTCAATGACTGCTGTCTCTGAGAATTGTGAGCAGTGGCAAAACAGTTTGTCTGGTAAGAGACAGCAGAAAAAAGTAAGCTTTTAACTCTTTCCCCCGAACCACCACCACCACCATGTCCAAATGTCAATGTCAAAGAGCCACAATGGCCAATGCATTGTGTGCCCCCATGAGTGACTCCCAAAACCCCAACTCCATCTCTTTTTACCCCCTTTCTCTCCGTCAGCAAATTTGGGCAGAAAAGTTTTCTCTGTGAAGTGGTGCTCAGCAGAATGGCAAACAAACAGAGCCATCTCTCCAATGGCCAGGGCCCACTTCAGCATTTTACACATCTCATTCAGTGTACAGCTTGCTTAAATCAGCAAGATGGATCCTCCTGACACAAGTCTATGTCAGCTGCAATGGAATAGGGTCTCTGCAGAGACACAATGGAGCCCTTCCTCTGCCTACTCCTCCTTATGCCACCTCCCTCAAGAGATGCTGAGAGGAGAGAGTGATAAGGAACGAACAGGGAAAAAAAGAGAAGAATTTAAATACATTACATGTGTCTGTACTTTTAGCCTGCGTGTATATGTATGTAATTATCAGGAACCTTCACTAGTTCGGACAGCTCTGAATGCCCCAATGGTATCTTCCTCTCTATCTGTTCCTGTCTTTTTCTCTCCTTCACTTCCTGCCTCTCTTCATTAGTCTCTGCCTATTCTCTTTGGCTCCAGCAAGGCACAGTCATCCAGGAGGACATTATTAGTTGTCAGCATTAACAACCAGCGTAGCCACAGCAGAGGCTAAGTTAGTTTCATAACAACGCTCGCAGAAAGCCTCTTCTCTGCCCCGGTGAGTGGAACAGGCAGTCGGGACAGCCTGCTGTGTGCAGATGGTGCTTTGTGTCTGCTAGTTCCTGCAAAAAATGACACGCAGACACATATTCAAAACGCACAGACACATGCACACATGGTTGGAACACGGTTCCACTATTCATTCCTAATCCTCTGTGGTTTGCATGAAAGTTAATGGCAGGTGTTTAAAGCTCTGGCTATGCCAAGTGAAGGAGGGGAGGTAAGTGAGAGAAGATCAACTCTTTTTTTTTTTCTCCTGCTGGCAAACACACACATTTTTCCATGTTGAAAATAAAGTGCATCACAATCCTGTTAGATCTCCAAACTACACCCCTTCATCCCTCCTCATCCCTCCTCATCCTTCCCCTCCTCACCCTGTCTATCTCTGGCATAATGTCCATGCATACGGTTGAGAGTAATTAGGACTTCTATAGAGGAAAATAGCCAGTCATTAAGTAGGAACAAGGAATCCACAGTGTAATGGTTTACACCAGGTGGGAGGCTATTACACAGTCAAGTAAGAGTTAGCAAACTCCCATGATCATAAATACAGGGAACAGTAAACATCCACCACTGTTCCTCCACTGCTGCCAAGAGCTTTCCTATGATCATATAATGAGTTAATAATTTAGAGAAATGCTCATCTCTTTCCCCATCACATACTGTGCCCACACCCACTATACCATAGGCTGCAGTCACAGGCAGTTATTAATTATAACTAATACTGATAGATAAAAATAATTTTCTCATTGCAATATGAACATGCACAGCACAAGCAGAAAATTAATGTGCCTATAACATGCATTCACGCTCAGCATGCAAACATTTGAGAAATAATTCATTTTATCAATTAGTGGGTGTAGGTTTTACAGTGTTTTGGGTCTGTGTTAACAGTGTAACTATTAAAACACACACAGACTATAGCTTATATGTACACTTCAATAACTGTTTATTTATTGCATGTTAATTAAAGAGCTTCCTCCCATTGCGCAGGCCAACAGAAAGCAACATTTACTGTTCTACCACCTGAAAATGACACAACAGGGATGAACTCACTGATATAGCGTCCGAATATCAGTATCAGCTGATACCAGCCTTGTTAATTGATATCAGTTTTGTGCTGGCTAAAATTCAAAGATGATGAAGACCATAAAGAGTGAGAATCAATATTCTAAGAGTGAGAATCAATATTTTGATCAGTATCAGCCCAGAATTTCACGATAAGTCAGAAAGTAAAAAAAATAGAGAGCCATTTTGATCATGCTAATTAAGACATTTATGTTTTTTTTAACATTTCAAACATATGTTAGTTCATGATCAAAGTCTGATGTTTGTTTTCTACACAAGCTGTAAGACTTCTGCTGTTAAACACACACACACTGTGTAAACAAAAGTATTGGGCCACACCTCTTAATCACTGAATTCAGGTGTTTCATTCAGTCCACAGGTGGATAAAATCAAGTGCCCAGCCACATAGTCTGCCCTTACAAACATTTCTGAAAGAATGAGTCATTCAAAGAGCTCCCTTAATTCGAGCGTGGTACTGTTATAGGATGCCATCACTGCAATAAGTTAGTTTGTAAAATTTCTTACCTCCTAGATATTCCCGATAATCTGTAAGTGGTATTACTGCAAAGCAGAGGCATCTAGAAACCACAGCAACTCAGACCATGTAAAGTTACAAAGTGGCTTCACTGAGTGTTGAGGCGCACAATTTGCCAGCACTGATGGCTCAATAACTGCACAGTGCCATTAACATCAACACAAAAAATTGTGTGCCAGGAACTTTACTGCATGGGTTTCCATTGCCGAGCAGCTGCACGCAAGCCTTACATCACTCAGCACAATGCCGGCACTGCACTCTGGAGCAGTGGAAGAGTCTGCATTTGGCGAATTCTAGTGGAAAGTTACCTGCCTGAATGATTTGTGCCAACAATAAAGTTTGGTGGAGGAGGGATAATGCTATGGGATTATTTTTCTGGGGTTGGCCTGGTCCTCATAGTTTCTTCCTTAAGTTTACCTAGACATTTTAATTCAGCAGAACAGAAATGCCCCGATGCACAAAGCAAGGTCCATACAGGCATTGCTGGATGATTTTGATGTGGAGGAACTTTACTGAGCCACACAGAGCCCTGACCTCAACCCCACTGAATACCTTTAGGATGAACTACAATGAAGACTCCAAGCCAAGCCTTCTTGTCCAACATCAGTGTCTGACCTTACAAATGCTCTTCTGGATGATTGGGCAAAAATTCTCACAGACACATATAAAAATCTTGTAGAAAGCCTTCCCAGAACAATGGAAGCTGGTGTACCAGCAAAGGGAGGATCAACTCAATATTGCTGCATATGGATTTAAAATGTGATGTCGTAAAATGTCCAGGTGGCCTAATACTTTTGTCCATATAGTACATAAATGAACCCAAATACTAATAAATTATGTAGTCTCCCTCAAAATCAATATGAGCAATAGTGCAAGTTATTCAGCTGATCACTTTGGGTTTAATGTGTAGGTTTCATGTTTGATTGTCACAATTAAAAATGTTAATGCTTTCAAATACAGCAGTGGGCTATAACTTGCTTGTTTTCGAGCTGTTCCACAAGCTAAACTTGGATTCAAATACATTATTTGGAATTGGCTAAGCTTACAAAGCAGCTTGTAAGATGCCAATGTGGCAGGACAAAGCTATGAAAAAAACAAAACATCTATGAGACTATGACAAAAAGGAATTTGGCTGTATTTAAAAGCAAACCACTGAGGATGTTTTCCTTTCCTCATCCTGTATATATCATATCAGCAGTGGCAGACAAGAGTGCATGCACCCACATGTACAAACAGAGACTGGGAGCGTGCAGCGTCTTTTAAGCACACTGAGCAAACAGGTCTTATCAGTGGGGAGAATCAGACACCTGCTGCTGTCTGCTGCAGTCCACATCCACTCTCCCAAAACTATCCTTGACAACCACAAGGAAAAACGACAGACCGAGAACCATCTGAGACAAAACACAACAGCACAGCGAGAAACAGGTGCAGAAAATGTGCAAAATGGACCAATTACACTAAACACAGCAGATTTTTAAATGTGTGTTCTTTGAGACAAAACTATCACCAGTTGTTACCAACAGTTGTTCAAAGAATAATTAAATTACAACTGTTCCCTCTTCATTATAATGCCTCTGAAGTGCTCAGGTCCTCAGTTTGCAAAGTGCACTACATCACAGCACAATCTTTGTTTTCAACATCAAGGTCTAAGGGAATTGAGCTGTAAGACATCTAAAGATCTTTGTAACAGACACTCAGGTGGGATTTTTTTAAAACTGTAAACACTCAAACTCAAATTGTATGCACTTTCTCTCAGGAAAATGTGAAAAAAATATGGCTATAACTAACTTTTTCAAACAAAACTCAAATTTAAAAAAGCCAAAAATGAAGACTTGCTTAATTGCAGCCCTGTTAAAAGAAACCTCTGGTATAGTTGGTACATTTTCAGTCTCTTGCATATGACAAGGTGCAATTTCACACCCATTACCCCTTCTCCACAATGCACAGCAAAAATCACATGACAGTAAAATCCTCTCAAACCAACTTTTAGGAGCCGTTAGTACTCTGGCCATTATGGCAATTCTCAGAAGAGTTCACAAGAGCCATTTCAGCAGCATCTAAATTACTGTGTTAAATGGAGAATTAGGTTCTGAGAATATGATTAACCAATTGTAATTGCTTTGCTTCTGTGACTTCAAAACAGGCAGTCAATGCATGATTATGATTTTCCGTTTTCTGTTGTTGTGCTTCTAGCTGTTCCTCTTTACAGAGTAATCATGTCAACAACAGGACATGGAACCAATTCAAGAAAGTACTCGCTTTCTCGGTAAACAAAACATGGAGCTTCTGGCCAAAGAAAACCACATGGCAAAAGAGTGTGTGGTAAGCAAAAGCACCTGTGCTTTAAAAAAAAAAAAAAAAACTATCATCTTTTCCTGCGCTGGTGCACTTGCTCCCCAGCTTGCTTCTCTGCTATCCAGCATGGTATAATACAGCAGAGATGTACAAATAAGTCCCTACACAAGCATGTTGCGCGGCAGATCAGCCATGTACAACGGTGCTCCCTACAAGCACAAATCATGTTCCTAATCACAGTACAGTGACTCCAGCAGCCACCAGGGAATATCTGTTGAGGCAAATGAGACTCCTGTTTTCCAGTACAAACAGAGGCACACAAACACATCAACACTGAAAGCTACCATGAAGCACAAGCCGCGTGTGTCTATATATAAATATATATATATATATCATAAATATTAAAGCGTTGATTTTGCATTTTCTTGGCATTTTTCCCCTTCGAATCAAAAGGCCTGATAGGAGCTGTCGTGTACATTGTGAGCCTGCCTGTGATGCATTTGCCTTGAGAGGCCAGCTTTCATATCTCAACACAAGCAGGCCACAAAGGCAGGCAAGAAAGTTCAAACCTCCTGCAGAGCTGAAGGTGGTAGATGACGATGGGTGGGGGGGGGGGGGGGGGAAAGGGAAAAGGGGGGGGGGGGGGGGGGGGGGGGTCT
>VUQH01080917.1:0-15750 GCA_015106775.1 Etroplus canarensis | reverse complement strand
CATGTAGACTGGAGAAGTCAGCGTTCAAACCGCCAACCTTCATGTTGAGAGACAACCCACTCTACCTCCTGAGCCACAGTTGCCCACATCCCATTCTAAACCCATAGGCTAACCCCCCCTTCCCCCTTTGGTGTGTCTGTGGTAGGGTCACCAGATCCCAACACACCAAATGTGGGGCAAACACTGTATTTGTGTGGGATGCATTGGCAACACTGGAGACAGTCTGAAATTTTCATATCTAACTTAAAAATCAAAATAAAACGAACCTTGCAGGTTGCCGGATTGGCATTTAGCATGCAAAGCCCACTTTTCCAACTCTCCCACCAAATAAATACAATAATGACAAAAGGAAGCTGACGTTTGTATTTATTGTCTAATGTGGTAGTCTTTATATGCTCCTGTGTTCTCTTTTAATTCAGATTCTGTTCCGTCTAGTAACCATCTCTGGGTTTCATTAAGGTTGCGTCCCTAGATTGGCACACCTTTTTTTGAGCAATAGCTGATCATTTTAGCAATTTTTAGTAAATAATGACACGTATGTTCTGTGTCACCTCGCTAGAAATGTCAAAAAACGGCACTAGCTAGCCAGCCAAAAACTTCTCAATGTGTACAGCTGAGTCACTTCCTTTGTTGTAGCTTTCATCATATTTACCAAAATTCACAAAGCTTGTGACTTTTTGGTGGCATGTAATTTTAGACTGGTTAACTTGGGTTAAAGCCAGACTTTAGAAAAGCAGATGTCCTGCAGTGCCCATCAAAATGTAGGACATCTTCTCAAGATGTGGGACAGGGGGACAAGGGGTAAAAATGCTGTGCAGTTCCACATAAGGAAGGACATCTGGTCACCCTAGTCTGTGGGAATTTTTGCACTTTCAGCCAGAAGAATCTCCAATTTAGTATATCCCAAAGGTGTTTGATGGGGTTGAGGTCAGTGCTCTGTGTGGGCCAGTCGAGTTCTTCCACACCAAACTAACCCAGCCATGTGTTTATGGACCTTGCTTTGTAGATTGGGGCACAGTCATGCTGGAACAGAAAAAGGCCTTCCCCAAACTGTTCCCACAAAGTTGAAAGCATAGAATTGCCCAGATTGCCTTGGTAAGCTGAAGCATTAAGATTTCCTTTCACTGGAACTAAAGGGCCCAGACCAAGCCCAGAAAAAGACTGACATAGCAATAACCTCCATCAAACTTTATGGTTAGCACAGTGGAGTCAGGCAGGTAACATTCTCCTGGCATTTGCCAAGCCCAGACTTGTCCATCAGACTGCCAGATAGAGATGAATGATTTGTCACTCCATAGAACATGTTTCCATTGCCCCAGCATCCAGTGGCGGCATGCTTTACACCACTCATTGTGCTTGGTGAGGTAAGGCTTGTATGCAGCTACTCAACCATGGAAACCCAAGCCATAAAGGCCCCCATGCACAGTTTTTGTGCTGATGTTAATACCAGAGGAGGTTGGAATTCTGCAAATATTGAGTCAGCAGTGTTGGCGACTTTGAAGCATTATGCGCCTCAGCACTCAATGACCCTGCTCTGTAACTTTATGTCGTCTGCCACGCCATGGCTAAGTTGCTGTGGTTCTTAAATGCTTCCACTTTGCACTAATTCCACTTACAGCTCATCGGGAAATCTCTAGGACAGAAGAACTTTCACAAACTGACCTGAAGAAACAATGGCATCGTATTACAGTGCCATGCTCAAATTCAATGAGCTCTTTGAATGACTCATTCTTTTCCAAATTTTTGTGAAGACAGACTGCATTGCTAGGTGCTTGATTTTAGTGGCAATGAGACTGAATGAAACACCTGAATTGAATGATTAAGAAGTGTGGCCCAATACTTTTGTCCAGATAGACGATAGGTAGATTAAATTCATGTTTATTTGGGTCATTTCTACTCTTCATGCCACAGGTGCAGATAGCAGCAACTGCAGCTGTTCCTTCATGTCAAAATGTGCAGCGTATAGTCCTTTTTAGTTCCAGTCCCTGCAGTACAATTATTTTAGGCCCGCGATTCATTCACACACCAGTGCCAGCCATATAACACAGCGCAGATGGCAGAGAGCATGTTTGGTTTTCCCAGTCACTTCAGTCTGTGCATACTTTTCCAGCATTTTCACCAAATCATAGTCTTTCAGCAGAGCTTTCCACAGAGATAAAAAAGAAAAAAAAAAGATAAAAAATCACCTCGAGCAACAAATGAATGATTTACATACTTTCTGTTTGTATCTTCTGCTCCGTGTACCCTGTCTGTGTGGTCCCAGGCCTGGGGGCTCTTGGCCCTGTCTTGAGACCATCCTTCCCTGTGGTCATCTTGTCTCCCGCACAATGTAACTACTGGGCATGAACCCAAACACTCCAAAGACCACATAACCAGCCAACAAGGGACACCAACAGGAGCATATGCTCACAGTGGCAAAAGAGGGGATGGATAAGAACAGAAAGAAGAAACAGAGACTATTAAAATAAATGTTCTGAGGTTGAATCTATCGGTCAAAAACATGTTTAACTTTTCCGCATGATAACAAACACAAAGACCCTTAAATACCATCAAAACTGTCAAACTCTAATGAGGAAAGACCAAGTAAATATCATAGTATATTATGTAATGATACCAAATGGCAAGCATAATGAAGTATGTAACGCATACATGGCTGTGCTAAGCTTATAAAACATATGTGGCAGCATTATCTGTCAATAAAACAGCTGTTTAAAATCTGCTTTACTGTTACAGTTTGTTAATCAGAAGCTTATCCTCTCTTGTGTTTACTATAGTTTACATAGTTATACCCCTCGCTGTAAACATACTTATGCAAAGGCGTTGTTTGTCTCTGCACATCTAAAAGTAAAAACATCCATTAAGAAACAACAGTCGTGTGGTTTGATGCCTGGCTCTTGCTGTCAGCATATCGAAGTGTTCTTGGGCAAAATACCGAAGCCCCCCAATGCATTTGTCGGCATGTGAGTGTGTGATAGGGGAAAAGTGCATAAATTCAATAAAGTGCTATGTGAATGGGTGAATGGGGCTTGTAATGTGAAAGTGCTCAGTAAAAGAACAAAAGCACTGTTTATAATATAATAATAATGATTTGATATGCCTCTCTTCTTGCAGAAAAATCTATCAGTGTAATCTTGCAGATTATTGAAATATTCACTGCTGTAGGTCTGATGTTATATTATGATTTGCTTTTGTTTATACACTAGTTGTTAGGGGATGTCAGTCAGCACACACACACACACAAACACACCTCTAATCTAGTCACTGTACAGTGGGTATTTGAGAGGATCAGTGGTGTGCGACTGCATATTTCTGCGGAGAGACATTATTTCTTCCCTCAGTTCCTCCTGGCAGAGATCTGAGTGTTTGACCTTTTTAAAATGCAAAGCGATTCTTCTACTCCAGAGAGTGAACGGGAGGCTCATGATTGTGCTACTAAATTTGAGGGACTTAATGCAGTAACTCACAGAGAGGGAAAGCTGTTCTGCACCTGCTGAATTCTGACTTGGTTATGGGGATACAATAACACCTCCAAGGGTTATGTTAATCTTTAAAGGCGGGTTATTCTTATGCTGCTTCACTCTTTACCTCATTTGAATGAATATTTCACTGCAACCTTGACTCAGTGTCTCATGCTTAAATCACCTTATTGCATAGCATTTCCTTTTACAGGCTCTTGATGCCATGTGCGTACTATAATGCTTTGGTCTTTTGATTTACTGCCTCTAATATCAAAATAAACTGTGAAGATTTCTGTTCATTCAGTCCATACATCCAAACTGTTACTATTCAAAATAACCTTGTATAAATTGCTACGGATAACTCTGCTGCTTCTACACTGGCTACATCTAGTTTGAATAAACATTTTACAACATTTTACAGCTTCCATCCTTTCTGAGGAGGAGAACTAGAAGACTTATGATTAACCACAGCTAAAATGTGGAGATCATGTTAAATTGAGATTTTAACAACTTGTGACACATTCCACACATGACATATTGTAATAAGCAGCTCATGGCAGTACAATTTACATTTGATAATAATTTTGGATTGTTAGGAATATGCCAATGTACCATTTGTACTTCCTCCACTTAGTACACACAGACACAGTGAAGCAGCTTTTGCTTTTCAGATGGCGCAATATGATTCAAACAAAGCCTCATAATAATAACACTCTGACCGCACTCACATCTAATTATATTCTTCTACAGTATGCTTCTGTCACATTCTTAGCAGCTTTTAAAAGACACAGGGATGCCTTCAGTGTCTCATATTTATACCTTCAATAGAATGTGAATGTGGCAGATTTACCCGTTTGACTGGAAAATAAGTGTGAAAAAAGTTAATTAGACTTACTGTAAGGACTGAGCAGGAAATAGAATGCTGTGATTATGAGATGTTCAAGCAGGTTTCAGGGCTGACTATATAAACTGTAGATACAGTATGCAGTGGGGCTGAAAGCAGGAAGTTGCACAGACTCAACAGTACTCTGTAAGAGCAGAAAATAGAACCTTACAATTTAAGCTGTTTCACTTTGCTTCAGCTACACTTGCCTCTTCATATTGGAGGGCTGTGGCAATACTTCTGCCTTCTTTTGTTGACATATTTTGATCAGATTCCTGAATAAATGCCCCCCCTTTGTTAAAGTATGGGAGACACGCAGTCAAGTCTATAAGTTTTGGGACAATTACACTTTTTTGTAGTTTTGCCTTTGTACACCATCAAAGTTGATTTTATATCAAAGAGTCAAAATGGGATCAAAGTGCAGATCTGCAGCTTTAATTCAAGGGGTTTAATGCAGAGGACAGTGTCTGAAGCAGTGCACCACCTGAACTCTGTGTTCAGGCTTTGGTGCAATTTTTGGTTTGAAAAGTCCCGTGGCCTTGGCTGGAGAAGCCAGGGTCGCGGACCCTGCACAGGGATGATACGGGTGGACGGGATACTCGTTGGTGGCGGTAATGCACTATTTTGATGTTTGCCAACCGCCAATAAAATTTACAAGAAGAAGAGGAACTGTTCAGGAATTACAGCAATTTGTGGTGGAGTGTGTGTGGAGCGTGTGTTTGGTTTAAGTGAAAGTGGACTCAACACCCCAACTGTAGTAGTAAAATGATAAAAGGTGGTAGAAAGAAATATTTTTCAATAAGCAATGATTGCAAATGGGTGAGAAATCATTTCTTTGCATAGTTAAATCATGACATTCCAACCTAACCTGTATAATTAGATTTTTTCTTTCATTTCTTTCCCAGTTTGCTCATCCAGATTCAGCAGGAAATGAGACAAAGACTCGTGAGACTTGTACAAGTACTAGGATCATGCTGACTCAAGTGAAGTCATCATTGCCTCAGGCTTTAAGCTTTCAGCGCTATCCTAAATGGAAAAATGAGCAGGTGTATGATCATGTTTGCCTTGTCTGCTTTTGATGTTATAGTTGCTGCCAATGGCCTTGATGGATTTCCTTGCACTTCCTATCACAGTTCTGTATTTAGTGGTTCTCCCAGTACGAGTTTATGGGTTTCTTACAGATTTCCAGAGGGTATCCTTTCTCAGACCATGACAACAAGCATGCCTTCAAAGACAACATCTTTGTATTCTCTCATGTAAGTATGTAGTGAAAGGTTCAGGGCATTGTTAAAAGTAAGACTCACCGCATTACACCTTCAAAAGGAAACCATATCTTTTCCATGTTGGTGTACCGCAGGGTGTGGGACGTAGGAAGTGTCTTGATGATCGCAGACAGCACAACTCCCATTTCTGCCTGTGCCATGATGGAAAGGACAGTAGCGCTGAAGAGACCAAGAGGAATCTCACAGTCTACCAAAGTGACTTCATGGCAAAAGATGTTGTTGACTCTCCAGCCAGAAACGGGCGCTTCCCCCACAACCATAGACAGAAGTCTACAGAGGCAGCTTTGGCGCAGGCAGGGGAGCAGTTTATGTGGTTCGGACGTGATGACTCTGACCATTCTGACACCCTGCAAATGCTGGCAGCTGCCAACTGCTCAGCACCATCCAAGGCCTAAGATATCCTTACATTTCATGTCCAGATGGCATCATTAAAGGGTCATAGCATAGCCAGAGCTTCTCTGTAAATGGTGAACCTTAAGGAAGATTTATCCCACAACTTTAATATCAAACTTTCCAAGGTTTTAAAATGATCTAAAGTAATTATCCTAAAATAATTAATCAAAAAATGTTCATAAGTATCAAAAACTGTAGTTCAGTACATTTTATTATCAGAAATGCTGTTGCAAGTTATCTTTATCTTTTCCACCCTTGCTCCTTACTTATTAGAAATTGCTGAATAATTTACCCACAATGCAGCTTGGTTGTTGACAGTTCAGTCAGAACATCAGGTGTGTTAAGGGTAGACAGAAGAAAGAATTAGCAGCCAGTGTTGATAGCACAGTGTTATGAACAGGCTGCACAGTGCCTCACATCAAGAAAGTCCTGGGTTTGAATCCACCAGCCAGCTGGGGCCTGTCTGTGCGGAATTTGAATATTCGCCATGTTCCTGTGTGGATCTGGACACTTCCGCAGTCCAAAGACATGCATGTTAGATTAGCTGGTGATTCTAAATTGGCCCGAGGGTCTGATTGGTTTTCTGTCTTTCTATATTAGCCCTGAGATAGACTGGTGTCCTCTCCAGGGTGTACCCCACCTCTCACCCCATGACATTTGGGATAGGCTCCAGCTAGATAGTTACTTGGTGCATGAAAAAACACATCACCCTATTATTTGTGAGTTCACGTAATATAGAAGCTAAACCATAATTGTGGATAGCCATAATTTAATTAAGGTGCTACTTTGAGTCCATGTGTTGATAGTTCACAGTTTTGTCAGCAGAGGGCAGCAGGTTTACATGAGTATTCATTTGTTCTGCCTAGCCAGTAAGTTGTTGAAGTGCCAAGTTGAGAAATGCAATAAGCCAAAACCCCTGTGTAATGTGCATGCACTGTGAGAGAAAATGTGTGGGGGGGAATAATTAGAAAAAGAATCCAGCTATTTTTATTCAATGCATATCAACATGGAGATATTCAATTAGAGCATGTGAAATAAATTAGGGTTGATTTGAGTCATAATGCACAGGCTTTTTTCACCCCGGGGATGAAAGGGATGGATATGTGTGTGTGTGTGTGCAGCCTATAACAGAGAGGAGGAAGCGTGGGAGCCAATGACAGAGAACACTGCTCAGAGAAAAGCACTTAAGTGAAGAGTGTCCCCAACCACTCTCTCCAATAGCTGATGTTTTCTCCAGAGCATGTTCTGACCAGCTGCTTTCTTTCTTTAAATACTCACCAGGGAAATGGGTTTTTCTCACAAGCTTTCTTTCAGCTGTTGTAATTAGCTGATCCACATGCAGCACTGACCTTGTAGGCGTTTGTTTCACTTTAAAAAGGTGAAGCAGATCTCAGTCTTGTCTCAGACAAGAAGACTGGGAGGTTTGTATGAAATTGTGGACTTTGGCAATTCCACTTTGAGATTATCTGGCACACCCCTGTCAGAAAAACTGAGCCCCTGATGCAGGTGCACAATGATGACAGGTTGTACAGTGAAGGGATTATAAAGTGGCCATACTTTTTGATGCTTCCAGGTCTAGTTTAACTCTATTTTTGCCATGACACTGAAACAAAAGGTGACAGTATTTTACTGTTTTTCCTAAACTATTAAAACCAGCAATTTTGCCGGTGAGAGATAAAGAGGTGCTTATTAATGAAAAACACCTGTGCTCGGGTTTGACAGCTGGTTCTCTTTGGTTTTGACTGGTTGTCTGGCACCTCTGTCCCTGTGGGTGCATTTTGCAGACTGCACTTTTCTTTGGACTTGCCACAACTTGAACAACTCCCCCGCACAGAAGCCACCAACACTTCATAATCAGAAAGTCTCATTAGCTCTGTCAGAAAAAGCAGCAAGGCTTTTAAGACTTCAGAGGAGTGAGAACTCGTCATACTGAAATAACATGTCAATCATGAGTCAGTATGTGGCTGTGTATATATTGTATGTGCCATGTTCAACGTGTTATATCACCACAAGTAATGTAAATATAGTTGCTTGGTAGAAAAGCAATCCTTCTCCCAAGGACAAAAGACACATCTCAGTAAACAAGCATTCAACCACCAAAGCCTCGCACCTCATGAATATTAAATCAGTCACTTTGAATCCAACCTCTTTGGTGTTGGTGGAGGCCCTAGTCTGGATTCTTACCATTTGCTGTGATTTATTCACAGGTGCATGTGTCTCTTTGATGTGTTGAGTTGAGAGGTTTTGCACCTGTTAGAGAAAAAAAAATGCTTTGAAAACAAGAGGTGGATTTGCCAGACAGTCAAAATAACAGCAACAGAAGGAAGATTTGTGTTGCCATGGTACATTGTATGTGTGTGTGTTCTTATGCTTTCTTTTCAAAAAGGCTGCTGTGCTGTTTTGACATACTCTGTTGTGTGCAGCAAAACTGGTTTTTGTCAACCAAAATCTTCCTTTTTTTCCCTCCCATGTCAGTTTTGGCGTTTGTTCTGACATTATGAAGTTGTGCATTTTTCATTTTGGGCATTACCTATTCATTAAAGATGTAACTTGAAAGAGAGTTGCTATGGAGATACTGCAGTTAAATCACATATTTCAAAGATTTTTCTTTCTGTTTAGTCCTTTGCCAGTTATAACTAATATCTAGCTATCTTTCTTTTTTAAAAAGATTTTTCACCCCTCTTCTTGTATCTTTTTTAATAGGATGTCAAGTCCACAGTAGGAATTTTCCTTATGTCTAACTTCATCTTGTTCAAACACATAGCCTGCTGTCCAAACAGCGACTACAGAGTCCAAAAGTCCTTCAAATTGGCTGGGTTAAACTACGCTCAAACTTTAAGACTCCTTCCAATCTCCTGTCAGTCATTTCACTTGCAGCACTTCCAATTCCCTGGCAGTCTTATTTTTTCGCAGCCAGTTGGTTGGTGTCCCCTGGCAGCCTCCGTGGTCCTTGTTGCGGTAACGGTCAGGGGCCCTCCTGAGTCTGAGGGTGGTGATAAAGGTGGCTGGCTATCTCATTTCCACAGAGGACAAGATAACATCCTGAGAACATTCCCATCACTTGAGGAGTTTGTTCAGTGGAGATAAGAGTTCCCCTGCTAAAACCCAGCTGGGAAGCTCTGTGTTTTCTGTGTATGTGTGTCTTTTTGCACTGTACATGTGTATCTTAACTGTGTACTTTGGAGCCTGTTAACTGCAGTTCTTTCTGTGCTGCAGCTGTGAGGTCTCATATCGAGCAACGCTGTAGAGACACTGCCTCAAAAGATCAGGCCTATCCTTGCATTAAATCACATTCCCCCATGCATTTTTCAAACCTCCGACAAGGCTTGCATGCTAATTTGTGCGTAGGTGGTGAGAATAATTACATTAGCCTGGTTGTAAACAAAGACCTACAAGCAGCAGCCTGTTCAAGTATCCCACCAGAGAAAGAACAAGCAAGTAGTTTATACAAAGATGGATGAATTTATAATACATGCTTTACATAGCTGTTGTATCTGTAATTAAATATCAACATAAAGAAAAAAGACTGGCTTTATGTCTTCTGTTTTAATTTTTTTAAAAACCATAATCAGTCTTATGGATTCTTGATCTTGGGTTTTGTAACACATTTTGAGGACAGGGAAACAATGCACAAACCAGACAGGACACTTCTGTTCAGAAAACACACTTTTATAGTAGAAAATAAGCTTTGTCTCAATTGCCACATGTGCATAATGTTACCAAGTGTTTCATCACTACTTAAGAAGCTTCAGCTCTTAGCACTGCTCCTTCATATAACCACAGCATCTCAGCACTGTAATCTCATTAGGTAAAATGCATAATGTACAGAACCAGCGACTGACCACACACCTGAGTCTGCTTCTTTATGCAGTTAAGTCCATAAGTTTTAAATCAAATACACTTTTTTTTTCTTGCTTTTTTGGGAATTTTGCCTTTGTAGTGAGTAGTGTTACCGTAGTGTAGTGGTTTACACATGTGCTTTATAAGTGAAAGGTGGTTTGATTCTAGGTGGGGACACAAGCCCCTTTCATTATGGAGGGTTGTGTCAGGAAGGGCATCTGACGTAAAAACCTCTGCCAAATTACCGATGCGGATGAATCCGCTATGGCAACCTCTTGGAGAGAATACAAGAGAGCAGCTGAAGGTGCATGCCTTGTGCAAATCAGAATGTTAAATCAGAGTCAAACTGTGACTAAAATGCAGACTTTCAGCAAAATAATTGCATTAACTGTTTAAGAATTACAGCCATTTTTAAAGATTGTCCCCCAGAGGCTTAAACGTAATGGAACAGTTGACTGAGAAGCAGTATTTATGGCCAGATGAGGCTCGTTCCATCATTATTCCATGACAAATTAAGCAGATAAAAGATTTGGAGTTGATTCCAAGTGTTGAACTTGCATTTGGCAGCTGGTCACTAAAACTCCCAATATGATGTCCAAAGAGATGTTTATGCAAATGATTCATCATTTGGTTGGTCATCATTAGGTTGAAAAAGAAGCAAAAAAAAATGTAGAAGTGGCCAAAATAACAATCTGGTCTTAAAAAGAAGGAATGCATTGACCAGCTCAGCACCACCAAAATGCCTGGGAGACCATGGAAGACAGCTAAAGAGAATGAACACAGAATTATTTAACTGAAAAAGCCCTTCCCCACATCTAGCCAAGTCAAGAGCACTCTCAAGAGGTAGGTGCATCACTGTCAAAGTCTACAATCAAGAAATCTCTCCATGAATGTAAATAGAGAGGGTTTATAACAAGGCACAACAAACCACTGGTTAATTTCAAGAACAGGAAGGCCAGACTAGAATTTGCCAGAAAACACCTAAAAGCGCCTGTCCAGTTATAAGAAAAAAAGTCTTTGGGCAGATTAAACCAAGATTAAATTGAAAATGGAAAGAAAAAATAAGGAGAAGGAACAGCTCATGATCTGAAGCATACCAAATTATCTGTCAAACCTGGTGAAAGTAATGTTATTGCATTGGCATGTATCACTGCCAATGGTCACTAGTTTTTATTGATGATATGACTGTTGATAGAAGTAGCAGGATGAATTCTGAAGTGTACAGGGCTATACTCTGCTCAGATTCAGCCAAATGCTGCTAAACTAAATGGACAGTGCCCCATGGCACAAATAGATAATGACCCAAAGTATACTGCAAAAGCAACCCAAGAGATATTCTTTTAATGGCCAAGTCCTAATCTTAACCAAGTAGAACAGTTTTTCAGTTACTGAGGACAAAACTGAAGGCAGAAATACCCACAAACAAGCAGAAACGAAGGCAGCTGCAGTAAAGGCCTGGCAAAGCATCTCAATAGAGGAAACATGGCATTTAGTGATGTTTATGGGATCTACACTGCAAGCAGTCATTGACTGCAAAAGATTTTTATCCAACTAATAAAATTTAAAATGAAGATAGATTGTTCCATTACCTTTGAGCCTCTGAAAATGGGAAAAATATATAAAATTGCTGTAATTCCTTTTTTTTTTTTTTAACCTGTCCTGTCTGGCAGCATTAGCAAGCAGAATCATGGTCTGAATGCTTTGTTGTGCCAAACACATTTGATTTGCCAAAACTCCATAAACTCTATAGGCTCCTCTTGCTGAAACATTTCTGTCTTTCTTTCTCTATTTCTTTATTTATTGCCAGAGCGGACAGGTAGGTGAAAGAAAAGAGAGAAAAAGAAGAGAAGAGAAGAAGAGTGCACATTAGAATACCAACCACTGCATCTGTAATACTGCATACTGCAACTGAAAAAGAAACAGACATATGATACACAAACATACAATCATACAAACTGTCAGGGTCAAAGGAGGAGGGATCCGATGCAAAAGCAGTGTTAACAGGTTTATTGAACAATAAAAGCAGAATATTGCGAATGTGAATGGTGCAGGGCGAGTGAGGCCAGGCTGGGCGGGCTTGTTACTTCCTTTCCAAGACGGGGGTTAGCTTCCAGAGGTTTCCAACGTCCAGAGAGAGCGTGGGTCTGAGAAGAGAGCAGTGGTCAGGTCGAGGCAACAAGGCAGGCAAACACGAATTAGCAACATGCAGAACACGAGGGAAACTGAGAGAGCTGCGAATGGCTTACGCGAGCATAAGCAACAATCCAGCGATGACCAGACACTCCTCTGCGGGTTAAAAAGCTGTGACAGCAACCCAGCTGATGGCGAGCCGGTGTGAAAGGAGGCGTGGCTGGTTCGCACAGCTGTTGAGGTGAAAGGTTAATGATTCCCCGCCCAGCCCGACAGAGGAGAGACAGAAAGAGTGGTAAGGGGAGAGAAAGAGAGAGGCGGGTGGGTCCGCACCAGGAGGACAGGGGGGACCATAACAGTTCTAGAGAACAGCTACTAAACGCAAGTTCGACCGTTGGAATATACTCCATATCTTTTATCTGCTTAGTTTGTCATTAATGACCAAGAGAACAGGTCTCACCTGGCCAGGAAACTGCTTTTCAATCAATATTCCAATTAATTTTGAAGCTCTGAAAATGGGAGACTATATAAACATGGCTGTAATTTAAAACCAGTCGAAATAGTACTTTTCTCAAACCTCTTGAATTAAAGCTGAAAGTCTGCACTTCAATCAAATCTGGATTGTATAATTTGAAAATCCTCTGTTGTGGTGTACTGAGGAAAAATGACAAACCTGTCATTTTCCAAAAGCCAGTGGACTTAAATGTGTGTGCATTCTGGGTGTTATCAGTGTACTTCTTAAACTGCGTGATCAGTCAATGAACATGAGAATGAAAGGCTCATATGCAAAATATGTAGGAACAAACAAACAAACAAGCAAATAAAGAAAAAACCTCTTCCTGACAGAGCATCAGAATGAATCTAAAAGATAGTCAAATAGAAAGTTTTGACAGCTCTGCACAGATCTACTCTATTTTTGGACATAGGCTGCAAAGTGTGTATATTTGAAAACATTGGTCATTTTTAATTTGAAAATATATTGCAAAGTAAGATTTTTGACATGCTGGTTGCCTTCAGTGAGACATAGTGCATAGTTCACCTACATTTACAATACAAAACACTGCATTAGTTAATTTGTTTACATCATGCTTGGATTCAAACAAGACAATTCAACATTTATATAAATATTATTTAGAGGGTGATACTGCACTAATAACAGGCTTATGGGCAAAGGAAGAAGAAGAAAATAACAGGCTAAAGAGAAGCCTAAAAGAAACAGACAACAGAAAAAATGTGGTGCAGGATGCTGCAGTAGGAAGGTTCAGTAGGAGGTGGCTCTAACTTTATCTCTAAACACAAGTGAGAGAGGGAAGCATAGAGAGAGAAATTATATCAATTTTTCTTTTTTTTCCTGCATGCTTATTCTCTTTTGAATAAGCAATCACTGGCAACATTATTAATGTCGTCAGTGTGCTGCTCTGAAAAACCTACCAAGATGCAAAATAGTGATCACACAGAGTGCCAAACAAAAGACAAAGGAGGCAGAAAAAGATGGAACATATTTTGAGACAGAGAAAGGCAACAGAAGTGGCACATGAATGGAGAGATGCAGATGTGAAGGTGAGGGAAATGAGACCTACTGAAATGAGGGGATCTCTTTTAAGATCAGCAAGTTAATTTTTCCTTTTATAACTAAGTCAACTTCTCATTCTAATGCTCAGAAATGGTGTTTGCATGTCTACTTCACCCTTTGCGATGTGGGGCACACAATACTATATTTGAGTATTCTTGTGAAGTCTTCTGATTTAAATGCAAACTAGAGACACACAATTAACCAGTAAAAACATACAAAAATACACAGTGAATTCCAGAAAGGGCCAAAAGTTGTTCTGGAATTCTGCAATTAAGGAATAAATAAGTGTTCATCCAGCATGAACATAAAATGTCTTTTGCATGCCATATTAAACACTGTTTGCATATTCAAACATACAAAAGACATATACTCATCTTTAAACCTGATTAATACAGTAACTTAGTACGGGTAACAAAGTGTTACCTTGGTACTATACCAAAGTCTATAACTTTTGGCCTCCTATAATTTTCATGAACAACAGTGTCTTCAGTTTATTCACATTGGTTCAAAAAGGAAAAAAGATATTACGGGAAAGTTCTATGAATGGAAATCCCTTGTAGATCAGTGAGGTCAGAGGAGAATAGACAGACTGCAGGGGGCTGATGGAAAGCTACAGTATCTCAGATATGGTGCTCTCTTCACTACTGTGGTGAGTTGAAAAGCATCTCAGAATGCACAACACGTCAAACCTTGGATGAGATACAATAGCAGAACTCATGTTAGCCAAGAACAAAATTCTGAGTCTCCAGTGGGCAGAAGCTCACCAAAACTGGACAGCTGATGACTGGAAAAACATAGACTGGCCTGATAAATCTCTATATTTCCAGGCCTCCAGATGGTCGGGTCAGAATTTGGCAACTACAGCTTATATCCATGGAACCAACCTGTCTTATATCAGTTGTCCATTTTAGTGGTGCAATGGTATGGGTAAGTTTTATCAGCACACCAGGGGGCCCAAAGATTAGTCATTGTTTGAGTATTACTGCTCACTGTTAGTTCATGACTACAATGTACCGATACTCTGAGGGCAAATCCCAAAGCGACAATGCACTATGTCCCAAACCTTGTCACCTGAACCCAGTTTTATGAACGTGACAGTGAGTTAATGCCCAGTCACCAGATGTGAAAACAATAAAATGGCTGTAGGGTGTAATAAAACTCTATTTTGGAGCATGACTGTGCTGCAGACATAACTGCAGAAATTATTTAAAGTAGTTATGCCAGTGTAGACCAGAAACTGAGGGCACTGTTTTCAACATATTACATCAACAGTCCTATAAAAAACTAAGTACACCCTTATTTCTTCCAGAGTTTTTAAGAGAGTAAGTAGCAGCCAGGTGCAGCTAATCAAATGCACTTAATTAACTTAACACAAGCAAGTGTGAACACCTATATAAAAACAGAAGTTCTGTCAGTTTGCTAGTCTGGAGTATTTAGGTGTGTGGTCACACAATCTTGCCAGCGGCGGATATCATAACAAATTTATCATAAGACCGGATCATGTATTGCTCAGAGAACCTACAAAAGCAGGAGCTACATCTCAGACTACATCTGGGTATCATCTGCATAATAATGAAAATGCATGCAGTGTTTGCTAATCATATTGCCTCAGGGAAGCATGTATAATGTAAAGCGTACTGGTCCCAGCACAGAACCCTGTGGGACTCCATGACAAACTTTTGTAAGGAAGACTCAAATTGCACAAATTGGAATATGTTAGATAATTAAGTTTCAACCCAGAGTATTGCATTCACTTGAATGCCAGCAAAGTATTCTGTCTTAAAATAGTGTTCGACTGTATTAAATGCTATGCTGAGGTCTAGAAGAACAAGCAGTGATGAGTCCATTGCCAGAAGTCATAAGGAGATCATTAGTAACCTATACGAGTGGCATTTCTGTGCTGTGATGAACTCTGAATCCTGACTAGAATTCTTTGAACCTTCTTCTTCTTCTTCTTCTTCTTTCGGCTGCTCCCATTAGGGGTCGCCACAGCGGATCATCTGCCTCCATCTCACCCTATCCCTTGTATCCTCTTATCTCACACCAACCCTCTGCATGTCCTCCTTCACTACATCCATGAATCTTCTCTGTGGTCTTCCTCTTCTCCTCCTGCCTGGCAGCTCCATCTTCAACATCCTTTGTCCAGTATATCCACTGTCCCTCCTCTGAACATGTCCAAACCATCTCAGC